>JAMKQA010070078.1:0-11802 GCA_024699735.1 Posidonia australis | reverse complement strand
TTTAATAATATTGATCAAAGAAATATTTTTAACCAAAATGTAATGTTAGTTACGAAATCATTTTTAATTCAGTTTCGTAATACAAAACTGAATCGTAACACGAAACTGTTTCAAAAATGTAAAACTGATCTCTTGCAACATATATGGAGGGATAAATATTGATTTCTAAATCGTAACACGAAACTGTTTCAAGATCATGTTACTGATTTTAAAAATATATAACATTGTTCGATAATATAGAACAATAACAAAACAGTAATCGTACCAATAAAAATATGTACTGAATGAAATCGTAAAATAATTCGAATTCAAATATAAAGGTATGGAATGATAAAATCGTAATACGATTCATTAATACTAAACTGAAAATAAAAAAATACTAAATTAATATTTAAAAATTTAATATAAAAAAAATTATCATATTCATCTATTTCAATAAAAATAATACAAAAAATAAAACTTAAAAAAATAAAAAACAATTAAAAAAATTATAATTTTTTGATAAGAAATTAAAACTTTCCTAATAAAACTACCTTAATAACTAGTGAAAAGAAAAAATTTATTAATAAATTTACAAGTAGGGACCACATGCAATAACTACCACACTTAAATTTAATTAAATAAAAAATTGAAAAAAATTTCCCTCCAACAAAAACCACTAGTAGTTTCATCTCAAAAAAAATGGTTTTAATACTAACCATTAGATTAACAACCAACCACAATGATGTATCTTCCCTTAAAATTATTTTGAAGGAGGATGCAACTGAACTGGCTCCTATATATATGTGTGTGTGTGTGTTTGTGTGTGTGTATACATACATACATACACACACAGATATATCATACAATCACTGACCAATTTGTGTATAATGGTCATAAATAAGTATATCTTAGTACTTCATTATATCTCCACAAAGAGCTTATAAGAACTTCAATTTTAACCTATTTTCAACTTCGGAATCAATTTTAAACAAGATTCTAATTTCATATTCCAACGACTTTGAGAAGCTGGTTCTCCTATTTTGTAAGAATCTATAGCACAACACCGTCTCCAAACAGACGATTAGGTTGCAATCCAACATAGGATAGTGAATACAATATTCCTCTCGTTTTCTATTTCCAAAGTGAGCCTGACAATGTTGTCCCTCGTTCCGTCGTACAGCAGAAACTGAGAATAAGAGACAGCTGGGATGTATACGAGGGTGATATCGAGATGTTGGGAGTGGAAGAGGATCCAAGGCCCCTGCTCACAGCTACAAAGGCCTTTGTGACACCCAGTTGTACTGTGTCCATGGGAGCCAGGCATGGGCTGAACGAAATCGGCTACCATGTTGTTTGGTCACGACATGATGTATGGCTCAAGATCTACAACGTAGTTGCAGGAACGACACTCATAATTACTAGATTCTAGTTCTATACACCAACCAAAAGTGAAGCCAAACTTTCTTTGAACCCAGGTTCTTTTGGCCCCACAGGGAAGCAGAAAGCGTTTGGCATCACCAAATACTCTGCTTGAGAAGGATGTTTTAGACCTGCAGGTTGAGCCAGGGGTGGATCAAGCAATAGTGATGGCCATCATTATTATAGTCGATGCAATGCGATGAAACAGATCGGACCATAGTATAACTTCATAGTACAAAGTAATACAATCACAAATGATGCAGAATGATAATCACCACTAACCACCGTAGGAGAAGATAAAAAAGGGATTTTGCCACTCGTTCTCTTAAATTTCCGGGGATGCAAGATCATTGACACTCCAAAATTCAAAGATAAATGTGGCCTTCCCTTTCTGACTTTGTTAAGTAAGTGCTCCACGGACAAAAAGATTGGGATATGTACATCAGCAGTGTAAATAGTCAATGAAAATGGTTCAATATGCTTTCCCTGGCGTAGAACTTTTTGAGTGGTTATATTTCGACCCATCAAGGTTTAAATGATCACTGACAAGTTCCTAGCCTCATTTTTTTGTTGATGATGAAATGAGTATGTATAATATGTGGTCAATATGTGCATCACACGCAAAGAATCAACGCTCTGATTCCCAAATACTTACAAAAAATACAACCTCGGATTTTGCGAAGAAAATCAGAAAGCATTTGGACAAACATCACGTTAATTTTTCTTACCACTCAATTAACAGTGTCAACGCAAGCTTGAAGGCCTAAAAGATAGTGTAGTTCCTCATCTCTTGAAATTGAAATCAACTTGAACAATATACCTCATCCTGATCTGTTCTACATTGTATACAATGTATTCATTATACAGCAAGCTACCCTGAAAGAAAAACAATGTACATTCTGAGCACTTAATGTACACTCTATGAACACAATGTCACATAGAATAATAAAAAGTGTTACCTTTGGACCTGGAGACTCTTTTGGTTTCCCCAAAGGAACAACAACACCATCATCAAGTCTCCGAAATTCTGAAGAATCTGGCACCATTGCTCCAACCCCTTTTGTGCTGCAATATATTAACATGTAGCATCACAATCAGTAATTTGATCTAGAAGAGTGACTTTCAAACTCATCATGCGAACTTGACACATGTGACTTCCAGTTATCAGTTTTGATAGAGGGAACAGATTGTGTCATGGATATACAGAAAAATAAAATAAGCATGATCAAGATTTTCTATGAAACATAGATTATTAACAAGTGCCATTTCAGGAAACAATATGAAAAATACGGTAAAACCTTAATTTCCCCTGTGGTAAACGATCTGCATCATATTTGGCATCTAAGAGCTCGACCATATCACCAAGAGCAACCTGAAAGCGAAATAGACAAGCAGCTCATATGGTAACTGTTACATTTGAAGTCAAGAATTTATGAATATGATGATCCTTGAAACGGTATAATATCATAATCAGATCTACCTCACACAAAAGTAGAACCCCACTTCTAGATTGAGATGTCGCAAAGCAATAATTTGCACTTTTTGAAAACATGTCGGCAAAATAAACGCCCTTTCCAAACATATAGCCTGTGACGGGTGCCTCTGGAGGAGCAATTCGCAATCCTGCTCCACTTAAAACAGCAAACAAAATTTATTATATCCGTCTACTGGAAACAGCTTTGAATATTTTTATTTATTCTCTATAGGAAACAAAGCAATTGGATCATTACTGATATTATCCATGAACAATATCATTGAGGCTCCCTTGGTTTTTTTATGTAGGACAGACTTTTCAATAGATCCTATTAGCAGAAAACATGTGTTCCTAGCATATTATCACACAATCATTTAGCGAAAAACTCTTGTGGGCAAATGCTTTTCATTTCTCATCTCAAAAATTCTTTTTTGATCCACTTAGTTGTATGCCATACATATTGCAGCTAACCAGGATGGGTGTGAATTCATTCATTGTATTGTTTGCTCATGTCCAAAATCCAGCTCCGTCCAATAATTCCCTACTTTATGAGTACAGAAAAACTAATATTCCTCCACAAATGTGTGGAATAATAAAGAGTTCATTTTTTACCTATCCCATCGTATACAATGCTTCAGACAATCTAGAAACTAGACCCATGATTTTTGAATTAAATCAAAAGAGTAAAAAGAAAAGGTTTTTCTCATTGAAAAATGTACCATTAAAAAGATCTTTTCTTCTCATAGAAAGTTCTTTTTATCAACTTTATGTTGTTTGGTTGGTGAGAAAATAAGACGATTCTACAAGAATAAACCTATAGGACCTGAGTAGTGAGGGAGTTGGAAGATGAAATGTGAGTGGACTGGTCTTAAGGTTCATTTGGTAGAGTTTCAACTTTTCAATCCAAGTGTAAAAACTAACTTCTGGTTAGAAACTATTGTAACTTAATTTTTAAAAATGTAAAGGAATTACTATTCCAAAAGCTACATATTTCTAAGAAACTTATAGTATTTGGTAAACTGTTGAATCATTATAGCTTCTAAAGAGAAACTATATGCTCAAATGCTATCCAAAAACTCTACCATATAGACCTTTAGTTACTCCCTAGGATAGACGACAAAGTGGAATAAAGGAAAAGATTCCCAAACAAGGAAAAGGATCGAATCACTTCAAAGCACTACAAGGAGACAAATGACATGACTTCTACTATCCTGAATTTCACTGACACAATATATGATGAAAATACTGCTATTACTAAGCATCCCAGGAACTTTCTGGAAGATAGAAGGGAGGGAAATCAAAACAGAAGCTGAAGCAAGGTATTATGCCTGCAGGAGATCACAAAAAGTGGTAACCAATTAAATATGAAACTCAGAGAATCGTGTTGAGAAATGAGGATTCAGCATTTAGGTGTCTTGATTGTAAAAAAAATACAAATTTAAGGAAAACAGGAGTAATAAGGATCATGACGAAAAGCAATTCAAATTTATGTAAAAACATGATAATGACCTTGTGATAAAATGCCCATCCAGTTTGTTAGGCGGGAACCATGCCACAAAAGCATCCTATTCTTTATACCAGCAAACTGCACAAGATTGCAACACATTACATTAAAGCACAGAGTATGGTTCCAAGCATCGGTTTCGTGTCGGACTTCAATCCTTCCAAAATAGGAACTACGTCAAACATCGGTGGAAATATTTGATAGAAACATGGTAAAACACAGAAGTCCACTAAAACTTTGATTTTCGATTTGAAATTCTATGATACGTTAAAGTGAGCAACAATGCACATCTCTATATTTTTAAATTCATGATTTAAACATATAATAAGGAAATATAATGTACACACAAAAAAAGGCATTCTAGAATATAAAAATAGTTGATGAATTAGTGAATAGAAGTCATATATTAACATTCTAAGTATCATAATGTAAGTTGTTAATGTGAATAGAACGTCAAAAAAACACATTTTGCAAGTTAATAAGGTACACTTGAAGTCACAAAATATAGGATTCTTACTCTATTTCCACCAACATAGACCGATATATTACCCACATGGCACCAATGAGACCAAAATACACCGACATGACACCAACATGGACCAACATGACACATGGGATATTTCTCAAATTACAGTTGAATATCATGTCAAGAAGTTGGGTTTCCGACACACATCAAAATTTAGTACCATGGCACCAAGCCACTATAGCAATGCAAAGCCAATAACTGACGCATTTGTGTCACAAAGCAGAAAGTTTCCATATTACCTTCTTAAAGCACTCAATTTCACCCTTTCTAGAGACTTTAAATATCTGTGTGATATTCACTGAATAATTGGAGTGTGTTTTGGCATGAGTATTAAGCAAATACATCTCAACCTGTTCACAAAAACAAAAAACAATAAAATAGGGAAAAAATTAATAGCTCAATTAGACAAGCATATGAAGAAACTACAAGCCCAATATGGCAATTAATCAATGGTATTCTGAAGAATAACAAGTCAAAAACAAAATGCAATAATAGTATTAAATCATAATAGCTACACTTAACACTGAAACAAATGAGAAGGTATGCCACAGAGATCACTTCTTTGGATAACATTTCTGTGGAAAATAATAAGCCACTCATTAAAGAGTATGTACCATTTCATGTTTGTCAACCAAAAGACTCGTCAGCCTAAAATAAATAAGCAAGGCACATGAGTGAAATTTCAATGTATATATAGAGGTAGGGGATCTTGATGTTAAATGTATTTCTTTGATGATTTTCATGATGCATGAATGTTTCTGATAATCCCCATATGTAATAAGATTTTATTACATATATGCTATTGAAGCAATTAGGCTACAAATGTTAATCAAGTGAATGTCTATTACAATTTATAGATTTTGATATGCTTAACTAAACTTTGAGTTTTGGGCTTATATGCCATGAAACTGTCATTGACACCCTTTGCATAAAAGTAGGATTTTCATAAAGGAATATGCATATGTTTACATGTTTGGGTCTAAACTTCCACTTCAAAACCAATTGAGCACAAACTCATAATCTTACTACCACATGAAATCCATTTCCAATATGAGACTATTTTTAACTCTCACTCATGTGCTGCATCTTATGGGGAACCAATTTGGGCCTTGAAAGATGGAGAAAAAATAATGTGTATATTGCTATTGGGCCAATATGTTACATATATATATAAAGTAGTATATAAATGGATATTCAATTACCCTATTATACTACCCAATACACTGTACTGTAATAAGTTCAACATTCTCCCTCAAGTTTGAGTATATATATTTATCATGTCTAGTTTGGTACAAAGAAATTTATAAGTCCCAATACTAAGTTCTTTAATAAAGATGTCTGCAAACTAATCAGAAAACTTTCTATACAGAGTAGAGATAACTCTTTGAATCACCATATCTTAAACAAAATGATAACCTACCTTTATATGCTTAGTACACTCATGGAAGGTTGGATTGTTGACGATGTAGATCGCAACCTAATTGTCACAATACATAGGCATAAGTATATCAATAGAGAAATCTAAGTCTGTCAAGAAAGAGTGAAGCCATATCATCTCACAAGTGGTCTGTACCATAAATTAATATTCAAACTCAACACTAGATCTAAAGACAACACTCTACTTTTTACTACACCATAAAACTAAATTTCTCCCAACATAGGTTGAGGAAAATTAGACTTTCGATCTCCTCTATCTCCTACATAATTAGAGTCTGAGTAAACTTCAATGTGCAAATAATCATTCTTTTTATAAACAAGTCCTTTACCAAGAACCTTCTTAATATAAGATAACACTTAAAAGACTCCCAACCAATTTATTGTTCTTGGTTCTTACATAAACTGACTAAGAACACCAACAATGTATGCAATATTTAGATGTGTGACAGTCGGATAGATCAATTTCTTAATCAACCTCCAGTATCTGCCAACATCCTCTAAAAAAGGTGACGAACAATTCCAAAAGTCGACTCTAATCAAATGGAGTGGTCTTTACTTTACACTTCAAGAGACTTATTTCCTGTAGAAGATCTAATACATATTTTCTTTGTACCAACGCCATCCTGTCTCTAATATAAGCAAATTCAATACTCAAGAAATACTTAAGTCTACTTATGTCCTTTGTGACAACATACTACTATAAATAATCCTTTGTCCTCTGAATGCCTATAAGTCAACATAATATCATCCATGTGCACAACCACTATCCATCTATCTATAGAAAGCAGAGTGATCCACAATACAACATCAAAAACCACAAGTAACAATAATACTGCTAAACTTCTCGAACTAAACACGTAGACTCTATGTAAGGCCATAGATCGTTTTCCTGAGAAAACAAACTCGATTCTCTCCATGAGGAACATACCTAAGAGGTAGCTCCACATACACCTGCTCTGTAAGATGATACAGGAAAGTATTCTTCACATCTCCTTATGGAATTCAGTCTGACTACAGGAGAGAAAGTCTCAAAATAGTCAATGCCATACTCCTATGTGAAGCCACGTGTTATCAGACGTATTTTGTACCCATCTACCATACCATCAGACTTGTATTTAATAACAAACACCCATCTGCAAGTGACAATATTAGTTCCTACTAGCTTCAAAACCAATTCCCATGTTCCTCAAGACACTAAAGTCTACATTTCTACATCCATATCTGTCTTCCATTGTGGTAGTAAAAGAGCCTCTTGGTAGTTATTGGGAAATAACTTAAAAACAATGGACAAGGTGTAGACACCCCAATTTTGAGGACACTTGGCAGCAAACTCCTCCGGATGATGCTCTGGTTGCGACCACCCAAAACCCTAACCCAATTAGACCCACGCTAGCCTACTCTGACCCAATTAAACTTGAAACCAAACAAATGAAATTAAATCTACTCAAAATCCATTTAAAAATCCATTTAAAAACATTTAAAACCCACTTAAAATCAAATAAAACCCTAATCAAGTAAAATCCATTTAAAATCCACAATTAATCCAATAAAACCCTAATTAAGTAAAATCCATTTAAAATCCACAATTAATCAAATAAAAATCCTAGTTAAACAAATGAAAACCCTAATTCAAGTAAAATCCACTTAAATTCACTTAAAATCTAATAAAAACCTTAATTAATTAAATATCCAAACCCAATTAAGTAAAATCCAATTAAACCCACTTAAATCCAATTAAATCCAATAAATAAGACAAAAATCCTAATTCGAGCTTGAATCAAATTAAATCATTTAAAAATCCAAGTAAATAAGTGAAAACCCTAATTAAAGTCAAAATACATTAAAAATCCCAATTAAATAAAATTCAAAACCCTAATTCAGCTCATAAACCCTAAATAAACACAAAAAAAACTGAATACACCCTAATTTAAAACCCAAAAAACCCTAAATAAACCCTAATTTCAAGTCAATTAATCAAATCCTAAATCGCAAAATCGAAAATCATATTTAATTCACAAAATCCTAAATTCAAATCCTTAAAATTAAAAATCCCAAAACAAAATAAAATAAGAAAACCTAAAATAATAAATAAAACCAACTAATTAAACCTTAATCACAAATTTAATTAAAATCATAAATAAAAAACCTAAATTAAGATTCAAATCCCTAATTTAAAACTTAAAATCAAAACCCTAAAAAATCATAAAACAAAAAACCCTAAGCTAATTAAAAGCCTAATTAAACCTTAAATCACAAAATTAAGAAATTAAATTAAACCCATAAAGCCCAATTAAAATCCTAAAAAGTCCTAAGAAAAATCCAAAATAAAAACCAAAACAAAATTCAAAATAAAAATCCAAAATCCTAAGCCCATTAAGGCCAACACTATTTCGTTTAATAATTCAATTTCAAACTTTAGAAATGTCAAAAATAATTCTGACGACCCTATTTTCCCGACGAGAACTCCGACGAACAATCCCAAGGAATCCGGAGCAAATCTCAGCCTCCGTGATCTTTGACCAGCCTCCTTCAACTCACGTCCTATCCAACGACGTTCATTCGCTAAAGAGAGGAGGATCAACGGCGGAGAAAAGCCTCGCCGGAGTATAAAGGACTGACCGTCGACGAAGAAGAAAGAGTTTTCAGACCTTCGAGTTCCCCTCCAAGCGAGCCTAGAGTGCATCCAGAGATCCCTAATAATCCACCACATCTAAGCCTTCTCCCCAAAAACATTTTCACCCCCAGAAGCCTCCAACTTCAGTCACCAGAGCAACCAACCAGAGGAGCCCACCGTCGTGCGTCGTCAGGGAGGACAACCATTCAGGTACTTTTCTTCCCTCCCTCTTCAATCTAGAGCATGCTCCCTTAGATCTTTTAGGTTTTTGGACGGTGTCACGAGAGTGCCATGGTGGAACCAGGCTCCCCGCACACCGTCGGACCCCTTCCGGTGGTGGTTTCAACACCACCGACAACTTGCGGGAAAGGCCCCAGGAAGCCTTCCTTCCTCTCCTCCTCTCCTCCTCTTCTCCTCTCTCCTCCTCGGTGCCCCCCCTTCTCAGGAGAAGCCCCCACAGCCCGCGTCGCCACCGCCGCCGTCGCCGACACAGCTGCAGCACTCTGCACGAGTCCACCACACTCTGCGCCGACAATCCATGAGCCTCCGCACATCCCTAACGAGCCCGTCGAGCCGCTCCACCGCCTGCCAGGGCCTCCGCAGCGACCCAACCTCTCCACCATCCCCATCGCCGGAGACAGAGGTGGGAGAAGACCTCCTTAGGCCTCGCCAAGCATCCTCCCAGCCTCGGCGTGTCCCCACGGTGCTCCCCGAGCCTCCGACGTGCCAGTTTAGCCTCTAAACCACCTCCAGCCACGCCGTTGTCTTCTCCGACGCCAACAGAAGTCCCTCATCGGAGCTCGAGGTAGGGGGGAGGCCTCGGGCCTCCCCAGCCGCTCCCCACCACTTAGGAGGGACCGTCGTGGCTCCGTGGTACTTCCCCAGCCTTGCAGCCCTCATTTCTTTAATTTTTTATTATTACTTTTAAGTCCTCATTTTATTACATTTCAGTCCTTTTTTATTACATATGGTCCAGAAATTTTCATTTTAGTCCCTGAAGTTTTAAAATACTTTTTATTCTTTGTTTTCTTTGAGAATTTTACATAAAAGTCCCTGAATAGTTCATCTTTTAATTCTTAACATATTGATGCATGTTTTTTATAACATCTGAGTCCTTGTAACATAGTTTCTTTGCATTTAGGTCCAGAACATTTACATTTAAGCTCTGAGTTTTCTAAAATGCTTTTTCTCAGTGAAATTTACATTCTGAACCCGAATACTTTAAAAATCACACTATCCATCATAAAAGTTGAATTTTCTTTACAGTTTGGTCCTTAAAATTTGCATTTAACCCCCAGACCTTTAAAAAATGAGCTTTCTTTGTGAATTTTACGTTTTAGACCTCAAAAAACTACATAATTGCTCTAACCAACATAAAAGCCTCATTTTGTCACAATCAGACCCTGAAATTTTGCAGAAAAGTCCCTAGATTGACATCAAATTAATTCTGAGCATAAAATTTACATTTCAACCCTTAAATTAATTCTAAATCCATCATTTAGGGTTTTAAATATTTTCTTTCATGTTGGGACATATTTCACTCATCTCACCTTATATTCTGCATTTAATCATTGATTCATTTAAAAAGCATGTTTTCACTGAGATTTGATCCTTAACTTTACATTTTGGCCGCATTTGCATTCAAGTGTGAATTTTGCACTTTCGACTCTAGACTTTCAGGAAATTATACAAGTCCGAATTTTACATCCCTATGCCACATTGACATTAGGCCCATCATTTGCATGCTAGGATAGATGTCATGAGCATATTTTTCATCCAGTTTCTCAGTCTTTTCTGTGAATTTTGCATTTTAGCCCCTATGTTTGTCCCTTATTACACCTACATCTTTTTATTGATTTTCTCTTCCTTGCTTCCTACAAATAACATCTTCTAAACATTTGACACACGTTTTGATACAACTTAGGCCATGCATTACTTTTACGTAGGCATTTATCTATACATTTCATATCGTTTTCCTCACATGTGCATTTAACGAGCCAACATCTCATGTCTTTTCTTTAGTGGGTTCCTTTCTCCACTTTATCTTCAGAATCCCTTATCCAATGTCCAATTTGATTTACTTTAGCCCTATATTTCAGATTTTTTATTTGATTTGGATTTCATCGCCCGAGGGCGTACATTAACAGGCCTGAAGGCCGACATTTGTCCCTACCATGGAATATTTTCTCCTTTTTGATTGACTTTGACCGGGCGCGGCATCCAGCTTGCTTGACTTTGACCGGGTGGTCAATGTCGTTTGCCCCATTGGATTTCCATGGGCTTGGAATCCAACTTGCTTGGCTTTAACCGGGCGGTCAATGTCCTTTGCCCCTTTCGATTTCCGCAAGCGCGGAATCCAGCTTGCTTGACTTTGACCGGGCCGTCAATGTCCTTTGCCCCTCTAGATTTCCGCGAGCGCGGAATCCAGCTTGCTTGACTTTGACTAGAGGGTCAATGTCGTTTGCCCCTTTGGATTTTCGCCGGCCCGAAGTCCAACTCCTTGACTTTGACCGGGCGGTCGAGGTCCTTTGCCCCTTTGGATTTCCGTGGGCGCGGAATCCAACTTGCTGATCTTGACCAGGCGGTAGGGGTGCAAACGGATCGGGTACGGTACGGATATGGGTGTTACCTTATCCGTATCCATTTTCGAAATGCAGATACGGATACGAATACGGATATCATACGGATAGGAAATTTACATATCCATATCCTTAAAAAACGGATACGGATACGGAACGGATAAAAGGGGATCGGATACGGATAAAATCGGATATAAAAACGGATATGGCAATATACACATTACATAATTAATCAAACAATTAACAATATTTTCATATAATTATATA
>JAMKQA010070077.1:0-20313 GCA_024699735.1 Posidonia australis | reverse complement strand
GCATCATCCTCAAAAGGTAAAGGAAAGCAAGTTGGTTCCCGAAGAAAGTGATATGTAATATATTGTTTTGCCTTGTATTATATTCATCGACTTGTATTAAGATATTTCAGTGTTGTATTAGCTACTTTTTTTGTAAAAACTTTGAATGTGTAAAATCTTATGATGTATAATCAAATGAATTTTTTTTTTATGAAATCTGTATATCTGTACGAATAATGTACTTGTGAATGTCATTTTACCAAGTATTTGAATGTCAATTCTATAATATATTGTTTTTTTTTTTTAACTGGCCAGTATTAATGAGGACATTTCCTCGCAAAAATAATGATATTTAGCGAGCACTTAGCAATTTGCGTGGAAATGTCCTCGCTAAAACTGGAACTACGATACAATCTCATTACATTTAGCGAGCACATACTGAGGAGTTACGAGGAAATATTTCCTTGTAATTTCCTCGCTAAATTTACACGAGCACATTACGAGAATATATCATCGCAGTATTGATTTAACGAGTTACATAGCTACGAGGACTTTGCGAGGACTTAGCGAGGACTTTGCGAGGAAGATTGTCCTCATTAAATGTCGATTTTCTTATAGTGCACATGGGGAATCTCAAGAGTTATATGAGTTGTTAAGAAAGGTAGAGGAGCCATTGTGGCTAGGTTACAAGAATCACATAAAGTTATTAGAAGTGTCTAAGTTATTAGCTTTGATGTTCGACTATAACATGATAGATACTTATTTTATTGCTATGATAGGTAAAATTAAAAAAATACTATCAGAAAATCATGAATTGTCGAAGAACAACTATGAGATGAAGAAGATGATGAGAAAGGTGGGGTTGGTAGAGGTGAAGATTGATACTTGCTCAAAATATCATATCTTGTACTACAATGAACATGAAGATAAATTAGAGTGTCCAGAATGTCACGAACCCTATCACAAAAGTGACTCAAAGACATGTGTACCTTAGAAGGTGCTTCGTTATTTCCCTCTAGTACCAAGACTAAAGAGGTTGTACTATTGTAGAGAGATTGCAAAAGATATGACATGACATGCAGATCATACACAAAACTCTGATATGGAGCATTCTTTTGACACCAAGTGTTGGCAAGACCTTAAGGAGTCCTTCCCTTCATTTATTGCCGAAAATCATAATGTCGCTGTTGGTCTTTCTAGTGATGGATTCAATTCACATGGTAAAGGAAAAGATTACTCATGTTAGCCTGTTATGAACATACCATACAATCTACCTCCTTCTATGTGTAATAAGAGGTTGTATATGTTTTTGTCTTTACTCATTCCTAGTCTAAGTCATCTTGTAAAACACATTGATGTGTACTTGAGTCCTTTTGTAGACAAGTTGAAAATGCTTTGGGACACTAGAGTTGAGACATACGATGCAAACAAGTGGCAAACTTTCAACATGAAGGTTGCTTTGCTTTGAACTATAAGTATTTTCCTGCATATGAGATGTTACATAGTTGGAGTATACATGGAAAGGTGTGTTGTCCTTATTGTATGGAACACATAAAGTCATTTCAGCTTCAATATGGTCACAAGCCGTGTTTCTTTGACTATCATTGTCAATTCTTGCCCATGGACCACCCATATCAAAGACAGAAACAAACTTTTAAGAAGAATAAAGTCGAACTGTCTAACTCACTGCCCAAGTTGTCAAGAAAGCAATTATTTTATCAGCTGTCAAAGTTTAAGCAAATCATTTTTTGTCATGATGTTGGTCCACAAACATTAGAGAGGTTCGAGAAAGCTCACAATTGGATGAAGATCAGCATATTCTGGAAGTTACCATATTAGTCTAAGCTTTTAATTAGACACAACTTAGACATCATACACATTGAGAAGAATGTATTTGACAATGTATTCTACATGGTATTGGATGTCAAAGGTAAGACAAAGGACATAGAGAATGCATGTAGAAATTTGAAGTTGGTTTGCAGTCGTAAAGACTTGCACCTAATAGAGTATGCCAATGGAAAGACTGAAATAACAAAGGAAAAGTACACACTTGATAAGAATCAGATAAAGACAGTGTGTGAGTTGGTTAGTAACTTGAAATTTCCAAACGGATATGCATCAAATATATCAAAACATGTGGATCTCAAGAAATATACTTTCAAGGGAATGAAAAATCATGATTGTTACGTATTTATGGAGACATTACTTCCCTATGCATTTAGAGGTTTGTTGCCTCAGTCCATTGTAGACGTAATCACAGATCTAAATAGATTCTTCAAGGTCATTTGTTCCTCCACATTGTCTGTAAAAAACATTGAGACTTTAGAGAGAAATATTGTTCTTATATTGTGTAATCTTAAGAAGATATTTTCGCCTGTCTTCTTTGACTCGATGGAGCATCTCAGCAAAAAATTTTAGATCTTATGCTTCGACCATCGAGTACTGGTGTTCGCATTTGTATTCAAATGAGGAGGAAAGAATGTTTGATGTGCTATAATAAGAAGTAATTTTTATCTTTATCTTTAATTTACATAATTAGTATATTAAATTAATAATGATATTGATTTACACAAAGCACATTTACACTTTCACCTAGATGTACCAAGGAGGATTATCATGTGCCTTTTACAAAATTATTTAAGAAAAATACGAACGATATCTATTATAGGGTACGGATAGATGTATTAGCAAAATATCCTGAACCTCATGATGAAATTGAAGTTGAAGATGTATTTATCAGGCAGCCTAGGCATTTCCTTTGCATTGGTGTACACAAGAGAGGTAATTAATGTTTAGATTAAATTGAAGTTGTATTTATTATTGTATCAATGGGAATTAACATATTATTATTAATTAATGTTAAAACTATGTGGAATAGACTTTGTGATCTTTTTTCTATAGATGCAGAGTTTCAAAAAAGATCCACGGCAAGAAAGTCCAACCATTAAAAGCAAGAAATTCGCTTTACGAGCGAATCAAGAAGTCACAGTAACTTTTTTGGTAAGAATATTTATGTTGGTTATATTTATAAATTATCTTGGTTATATTTATCTTGCATTCCTTTCTGAGTAAATTATTTGAGTTAGAGTTCGTAACTTTGCTTGAAAGAGTTACTTATAATATTGTTGTGCAATTATGCTAATTCTATATTTAGTTTTGCATTAGTTCTGGGTTGTGATCTATTATTTCCCTTTGAAAAAGCTAAACACTAGTCTCAAACAAAAAATAAAACCTGTTTCAGATATCCAGCTGAGAACAAACAGACAACTACGGCAGGCGTCAGCTTCTCTCTTTCCTTGAACTGTTATCCGAATAATATCAGCTCCTTTATCTAGTATTCTCATGGCATGCAGTCAACAATTTCATTCATATTACACATTGGAAAATGAATTTTGGTCCAGGAACTACTAAATCACAATTTTTTTGAAATAATCTTGCATGTCACTTGGACCACTTCATATGGAAAGTAGCCGAGGATAGCATGCATCGTGAAATATAAGATTTCTTGATGCTCCTGCTGTGGTGCTTGATGCATGTTTTATTATTAGGTTAGATACCATCCATGGCCACCATCATATTTATTTTAGTTTCTGTGAAAATAATAATATTGTGTGACTGTTGGATTAGTGACAGTAATCATCACATAGACCCTTCTTCTTCTCTGCAAAAGAGCACATCTCCTGGTTAATTATTGTGTAATATATTGTTTTGTCTTGTGCTCCTAATAGATCATCCTATATGTTAGATTGTCAACAAAAACAAAAAGAAAATCCTCCTGTGATACTTTCTCATTATTTTATTGCTGCAATACATAGCAACCTGTAGGATAAACAATGAGGCAGGCCAGGGAATGGTGCACTCTCATAGAGTACCACAAGCTTGAAGCTATAGCTTTTATAGACAGCATCCACACTTAACACAAACCCTAAAATATCAGCAAATGAGGATTTGACATAAACCTGAGAGAAAATCATCAGTTGTGTACATACTCTTGATTTTTCTCCCTCACCGGTCCAAGAGAATCTGTCTTATTCATTTTTTTTATATGTAGGAGATGGCTATAGTTTGAGAGCTAGTAATCTTCCTGAATTAAAATCTGACCAAGCAGTGGAACACTTTAGCCATGCAGCTCTCACACTATCAACTACAAGGCCGATAGTGTAGTGGGTCCTGGATGAAACACAAAAAGACAAGTCAATAAGGTCATAGAGATACTTTCCGACAGAGTTGTCCAAACATAACAAGCTACAACTTTGAGCGATCTGGGTTTGTTTCTTGTGAAGGATTTCTTATCCACTATCATGCTTTCTGATGACAGATAGTGTGGTTTGTTGCAAGGATTTCTTGACCATTTTACACTAAAATTTTGAGTTCAGAGCTTGTGATAGATTATTCTCTTCCATTTTGTTGTAGATTTGCAGTGTGTCTCAAATTGAACTTTGATATAGTGTGGGTTTGTTGGCTTAATGAATTTATAAGGTCTTGATGAGTATGGATTCAATAGTTAAGTTATTACAGTTTACTTTGTTGCTTTTATTCTGCATCTTTGAGTTTTTGAGTGTCAATAAATTTTTTTGGCATCTTAGTATTAAAGTCTTTTGTTAAAAATGAATTATATGGTCTAAATTAGGCTGCAGACACCACCAATGTATGATTCCAACTTGTGCATGCAAATAGTACCAGCATTTGAATTTTTTCCTCATGCAATTTTTCCAGTCCCTTGAAACAAACTGATTTTTCCTTCTTATTTTTATGCAGAATGTATACTTAGTATAATATATATACCACTTTTCATAATAATCACTTTTAGTAGCTTACAATATAAAATAATGTTAGTTTTTACTTGTTGCATTTTATTCTTCTCATGTTTAAGATATAGCCTTTTGGCAATGTTAAATACTTCTCATGATAGTCACCTTTAGTAGCCTACAATATAAAGCAATGTTAATTTTTATTTGCTGCATTTTATTTCGTGGTGTGTTTGTATTATCAAGAAAATGTCTTTTAAATTATTACAGACCACTAAACTATGTAGAGAACCTACAGTAGTAGAGTGATGGACTGTATTCCATGCTAGTGGGTTTGAACATATTTGGTCAACTTCAGTTGCAAAGGAAGTACTTATAAGTAATAATGGTTAGAATTAAAGTTATTTTAATAGCATACATTTCTATCATATATTGTCTCTAATTAATTTCTTGTATTTATTTTTATAGAATAGGTACACCTTCTTGTATCAAGAAAAATATGGAAACGATAATATCGATGAATATCCAACCTTTGATAATAAACTTTGGAAGCAAGTTTCGATGGAAAGAAATGTGGACAGTTCATCTAGGAAGCAAGGCCTCGCTGGTTTTGATCTATACTACTCAGAAGAATCTATTGTTGGCACTTCTGAGGCATCTAATGTGTAGTATAGATCTTCAACTCAGCCTTGTGCTTCATTTAATCTTAAATTCTTAGTTGTTACAGATGGCGACTACGTTGGAGGAAGGTTTAAGTGCCAAAATAAGTTCACAAATAAGGAATGAAATACATGCTTTAGAAGACGAACTTGTAAGATAAAGTTTTATGTAGTTTTAAAATTTTTTATATGCATTAATTTTCATGTTTAATCCAACATTAAAATATAATCTTTATCTAACATAACTTATTGTAAATTTGTTTTTTATAATCAGATGCGACGAGAATGAGGAGGAAGTTGATTTGTCAAGTGACGATGAAAAGGATTATGAAGAGTATAAACATGATCATCATTCCATTCATGCATCTTCCTTAAAAGATAAAGGAAAGAAAGTTTATAGAAGAAGAAAATGATTTGTATGGTATCGTTTTGACTTGTACCAATTCAGTGTTGTATCGTTTTAATGTATGATAGACGTGATCTGACTTATTATGTTGTAATAACAAATGATACTTTTTTTTATAAAATTTGTAGATGTGTGATGTGTGTGATTTAATATATATGTGAATGCAATTGAATATTATTTTAGTAGGTATGTTAATTGTAATTATTAATAATATTTACTTTTTTTCCCACTGCAACGTATTCACGTGGACATTGCGAGGACAAGGACAAGTCCTCGCAATGTCTTGGACAATTTTGGAACGTAAAGAACGATCACATATTTAGCGAGCATATAGTGAGTGAATATCAAGGACTTAACGAGGACATTGCGATGAAATATCTTTGCAATGTCGTCGCTATATATCACATATTTAGCAAGCACTTAATGAGAAGATTGCAAGGGTATATCAAGAACTTAGCAAGCAATTAACGAGGACTAAATTCCTCGTTATGACCTCGCTAAAGTTAAATGAGCACATTGCGAGGATATTTCCTCGCAATATCAATTTAACGAGTAATTTTTTCTCGAGGAAAGTTTGTCCTCGTAATGTACTTACTATATTCTAGTGAGGAATTAGAGAGCACCTAATGAGCACTTTGCGAGGGCATATGTCCTCGCAAATTTAGAATTTCCAATAGTGGAGTCTGGTTACAGAATTTTAGGCCTGTTTCCAGTGTGTTTGAGCCACCAATGGACCTTGGGCTTCTGGTTTAGTGATTGTCTAAGGTGTTGGTAGGATTTTAGGTCTTGGGTTGGATTCTGGGGATGTTAGTTTGGTTTCAACAACTTGGTTTAATATGTCACAACCAGAACATTCTTTCGAAAGGGCCCACCAATTGGCGACAAAAAACTAGAGTATTTACAAATACCCCTCCCTAAGCAAAGTCGAGGGAATCAAGATCGATGCTTAGGGTTGACAAGACACCCCACTTATGTTTGCTTGACGCTAGCTTTTACTGTTGGCCCTGAGTCATTTATTCGGAGGACGCATCGAAGATCATGACTCATTGCCAAAGTGGATGTTGATGCAATGAATAATGCTATTGTAGATGCCAATTGGGCCTCACCCATCCGGTGCAAGAGTCCAGGACAAATGAGATTTCGTTCGCCCGGAGTGAAATAACACAAAGAGGGTAAAATGGATCGTGTCTGTCCAGTACGAGACTCGAGAAAAAGCAGGATTTCATCCATCTAGATCGAAATCGCTTAAGAGCTCAAATAAACGAACTTGTCAACCGAGATATAGTCGGTGACAATTCAAAGGCTGGATAAACTGAATCTCGTTCGTCTAATACGGAATTCCAAAAAAAAAAAAGAATTTCGTCTATTTGGAGTGAAATCACACAAAAGCTGATGAACTAGATCTCATCCGTCTAGTATGATATTCCAAGAAAAGTGGGATTTTATCTGTACAAAGCAAAATCATACCAGATCTGATGAACTAGATCTCATCCGTCTGGTATGAGATTCCACGAAAAGCGAGATTTTGTCTGTCCAAAGCAAAATCATGCTAGATTTGATGAACTAGATCTCATCTGTCTGGTATGAGATTCCAAGAAAAGTGGGATTTCATCCATCTAGAAAGAAATTGTGCAAGATCTAATGAACTGGATCTCATTCGTCTAGTATGAGATTCCAAGAAAAGAGGAATTTTGTCCGTCTAGAGTGAAATCGAGCAAGAGCTGATAAACTAGATCTCATCCGTCCGGTATGAGATTCCAGGGAAAAAGTAGAATTTTGTCTATCTGGAGCAAAATTGCACAAGAGCTAATAAACTAGATCTCATTCGTCTGGTATGGGATTATAGGAAAAATGGGATTTTGTTCGTTCGAAACGAAATCACGCAAGATCTAAGAATTTGGATCTCATCCGTTTAGTATGAGATTCGTGGAAAAGCGGGATTCCATCTGTTCATAGTGAAATCGCACAAGAGTTGATAATCTGGATCTCATCTATCCTATAACAACCCCCATGTCGCGACCTCTCAAACCTAGTTATCCAATTTCATTTTTCATTTTATCTTTTTTTCCAATTAGAATTGTGCTAAATATACAGCTAGATCTAAGTACACTTAGCAGAAATAAATAACTAAACTATAAATTCACTAGGATTCCTGATGTGTGGCAATGTGACTCCTCTTATATATACTAGTAACCAACAGTTATTCTGTACCTACCAAAAATACTAAAACCAAAGCATACGTGAGTGACCACTCAAAACAGTCACCCAGCACACACCCCACCTAACAACTCGGCATACCACCTCAAGTAAGCAGGTGTAACTATGCCTCATGCAAACAAGCACAGGCACCTCACCTAGATGCTGCAACACCAAACCCAAGTAGTTCACTATTACTCGCAAGCAACCAAAACTTTAAAATCATGTCTTTAAAACCATTCTTTTCTTTTCTCTTTTCAAAACCACATGTATGCTCTTTTAAAACCATTATGCACACTTGAAATGGCCACTTTTGCCAAATCAAGCCCAAAAGCCAAACTACAGCACATAGCCTGATCCCACACACTCTTTGTACATATCAGACAACCAATGGTGTCTAAACACTTTCTATAGCATCTAGAATACCCACAACCAAAAAACACAAGCTATAGAACCTTTGCTCTACACAACACGATTTCGTTTGGACCCAAGCAAGAACACCAAAGCCACGGAGCCACTGCTCCAACATAGAATGTCACATTGGTGCAGCACCACGGCCTCCTCTAGGTCAGAACCATGGAACCACTGCTTCAAAACACCCTACCACAACAGATGCACACCATGGCCTTCTCTAGGCCAGAGCTTGATTTCCTGAATTAGAGCTCAATAAAACTACAAGCAAACAATGTGTCGTATTGCTCGGTACCAAGTAGTCAACACTAGCCACAAGCAGTTCACCGAGGAGCGACCCCAGCGTCTGCACTGCCATGAACAACCAGCTTGTGGAGGAATCTGTTTGTCCCATAGTCCTGCCACTTGTAGGACCCTCACAAGCTAACCCCACCTAGGAAAGCAGCTCACCCTACTTAGGCAAATTGTTTTGTCACTCAGGACAAACCACAGGGTATGCCCATCAGCATCCTAGCTCAGTGCTCCAAACCACTAGAGGCTCCTTAACTCTAGGCTCAGTCAACACTCACAAGTCTTGGCACTCGGTGACAACTAGAGTGTCATACATCCAGGTCCAAGAAACACCTCAACCTACAACAACAAACATCAATAAAACCACAAAAATCATGTGGACCTCAACCTAAGTGAGCAGCTCACGACCCTAGAGGTATCACTCGTCCCTGATAGGTCGGCCAAGGGCTTCGATCTCTTGCTCCCTGAAAACCTTTCCAAAACATTTTGCAAATCTATGCATATCTCTTTTTTTCCCAAAACCCTTTTGGAAATCATTTTGAAAATCATTTAAATAACCTTTCAAAAATACTACAAAACATAGCCTAGACAGCTCCTGTGTCAAGCCTAGAAAACTACACTTTGGGAGCGTCTAAATTCTAGAGCACCTTGCTCAACTCATAACAATAACCCAAGAAACACTCAAAATGGCAACAACAACAACACCTTCTAGGGATAAAAATCACCCAAGAGAAGCCACACAACACGTGAACCTCACCCTAGGCAAGTAGCTCGCAACCTTAGAGGCATTTTCCCTTCCTAAAATCGACTGAATGCTCAGATATCCTGGTCACACCAAATAATGCCTAGAACTCTTAGTTCTAGAGTCACAGTGTAAGACGCCTATTGGCTTGAGTCCCTCTGAACACAACTAGATCAGTGTTAAACACCCAAAACCAACCATATCTAGAACTAAGATCATGTTCTCTAAAGTCCAATCTAACCATTAGGGGAAGACTTTGTGTCTCTAAGTCATATAATCTTTTATTCTAACAACACCCTAGGTAGAATCTTACTAATTCATTTTAGGCAAATCCTACTATTATTCTAATGATTATTCTAGTCAATTATGCCATCATAATTATCTCCCTAGGATTATACATATATATATATATATATATATATATATGTATATCTATGTATGTATGTATGTATGTATGTATACATATATATATATACATATAGAACCTAAGCTCAGACCACTAGATCGATAGACTGAAATTCTTCTGATCTTCCAAACTTCCCGAATCTTGACCGAACCAAGTGATTCAATCAACACCCAAGACCTAGAATGGCAGATTGAATAAATTCGGTCCACTGAATCAGGGGTTCAGCGGACATTCTAAGAGTTAAAGCGATATACTGAACACAAATAGTATGACGAACCAGACGACAGTAGGGCACCCCAACATAGGACCCAAAACTTAATCCTACAAAACACTACACCAAATCACACAAATAATATATCAAAATGAAGATCTTAACGAGATCTTCCACTAGAGACAAGAAACACAAAAATCCATTGGATGGATCTCAAGAAATCACAAGAAAACCATAAAAGGGTATTATTCACTTCAACCATAAATATAGCCATAAATGGCTTACAAATGCACAATAAATTCTTAAAAATTATCTACCATCATCCACATAGTATCATGTACCTAGGAATCCAATTGGAAACCAAAAAGAACCTACAAGGTGTGTACTTGGTACCAAAGACGATGACGACGTAAGTAGCGCACCTCCTCCAACCACGAGCTCCTTTGGACCTCCTCCTCCATGTGGTGGTGACGGGGACACATCAGCAGCGATGGTACAATGATGGCAGCATCCCTCTCTCTCAGCTCTCTCTCTCCCTCTCGGTCGACTACCTCTCACTCTCCCGTCTCTCCTTCCCTCCTACTGTGAAGAAAAAGGAGAAGAAGAAGAAGAAGGGGAGGAAGGAGTGGGGCCCAAGAGAAGAGAAGGAAAGGAAGGAAAGAAGAAAAGAAAGAAAGAAGGGAAGGAAGCCACAGCACGAGATCAAACCACACGACCTTCTACCTCCAACGTGACTCATTCAAACAAAGACCAACCACCCACATGCACCAACAAATCTCTATGACCCAGAGCAAACCCTCAAAACTTCCACAAAGGTCAGGACAACACCACAACCACACAATACCAAGAAGGCCAGAAACCATTTAATCCAAGCGTTGAACGCTGCTAGAGCTGCGTTTCACACTGAACGCAGGGAACTCAACGGTTGATAACCTAGAACTCCATTAAAATATCTGACCAAAATACCACTTCTAAAACTAGGTCGTTACACATCCAATATGAGATTCTAGGAAAAGCAAGATTTCGTCTGTTTGGAGAAAAATCGCATAAGATCTGATGAACTGGATCTCATCTGTCTGGTATGAGGTTCCAAGAAAAGTAAGATTTCGTCTGTCCAGAGCGAAATCATGCAAGAGTTGATAAACTGAATCTCATTTGTATGGTATGAGATTCTAGAAAAAGCAGGTTTTCATCCCTTTGGAGTGAAATTGCACAAGAGCTGATAATTGGATCTCATTTGTTCGGTATGAGATTCTAGGAAAAGTGGGATTTCGTCTGTCTGGAGTGAAATCATGTAAGAGCTAATAAACTGGATCTCATTCGTTTAGTATGAGCTTCCAATAAAAGTGGGATTTTGTCTGTCTGGAGTGAAATCGTGCAAGAGCTGGTAAACTGGATCTTATCTATCTGGTATGAGATTCTAGAAAAAGCAGGATTTTGTCTTATTCGGAGCAAAATCACGTAAGAGCTAATAAAATAAAACAAGTGATGTCTCCTTCTCGGTCAGATGCAGAGGAAGGAGGTTGACAGCCACAAATATAAAGGCACCGAGGGTGGTAGTTGTATGCATGCATGCACAATGCAACCATCGGCCTCTCGCACGAGCCATCAACTCACTGCGCCAATTACTCCCACCAACCGGACCACGAACGTGGGTCCCACATGGGCCCACAAGCATAGTGCCACAATGCACAATGCCAACCATGGCAAGGACACACAAACAAAAACCGACCCACAAGGCCTAAGCCCAAGATCACAAAATCACAATAACGGGCCTTAGAACAGTAACACTTGTTCAGGAATAAATTCATTAAAATGTAAATAATTACAAAATTAATTTATGAGTGTTATATCTTAACCACCTTAAAAGAAGATTTCGCTCCCAAAATCACTCGTACGCGAAAAGATACAGATATTGGGCTCGGATGGCGTCCTCACGTTCCCAAGTGGCATCCTTGACTCCATGATGTTGCCACCGCACCAAAATCAGCGGAATCACCTTGTTTCGCAGCACCTGGTCCTTGTGGTCAACAACCTGGACGATATCCTCTACAATGGACAAATCTTCCTGGAGCCTCTCTGGTTGAACTAGGATCATATGAGATGTATCAACTGTACACTTCCTCAGCATGGAGGCATTAAACACATCGTGCATGAACGACATCTCTGATGGTAGATCCAACCAATAAGCAACCTCACCGATCCTCTAAGTGATCTGGTATGGGCCAATATAGCGAGAACTCAACTTTCCACGCTTCCCGAATCTCATGACACCCTTGGTTGGTGACACCTTCAGGAACACATAGTCTCCCACGAGAAATTCCAACGGTCTCTGCCTCCTATCGACATAATTCTTCTGCCAACTCTGTGCAGCCAACAGCCTGCTACGAATCAAATCCACATTGTCTGCATACAACTACACAAGCTCAGCACCAATCAACTGACACTCACCTACCTCGCTCCAACGAACCAGCGATCTACATAGCCTACCACACAAAGCTTCGTACAACGCCATCCCGATGCTTGAGTGATAACTATTATTGTAGGCGAACTCAATCAATGGCAGATCGTCCTCTCAACTCCTTTGAAAGTCCAAGGCACATGCTCTGAGCATAGATTCCTACGTCTGGATAGTCTTTTCTATCTGACCGTCCGACTGATGATGAAATGCTATGCTATAGTAGAGCACAGTGCCAAAGGCCTCCTACAGAGTTCTCCAGAACATTGAGGTGAACCTCGTGTCTCTATCCAACACGATGGACACCAGAACACCATGCAACTGAACCACCTCGGACACAAACAACTCTGCCAGGCGGTGCATTGGAAACTTCACCCGAATGGCCAGGAAGTGAGCAGACTTGGCTAGCCGATCCACGATCACCCATACGGTGTCATTCTTCCTCTGAGTCCACGACAAACTAGTCACAAAGTCTATGGAGTTGTGCTCTCACTTCCACATAGGAATATTCAATGGCTGTAAGGTCCCTCCAGGTCTTTAGTGCTCTGCATTGACTAGTTGGCAGGTTGTACACCTCACCACATGGTCAGCAACATCCCTCTTCATGCCAGGCCACCAAAAGTTCCGTTTCAGGTCTTGGTACATCTTCATACTCCCAAGGTGAATAGTGTACCTAGACTGATGCGTTTCATCGAGCAACCTCTGCCTGACCTCCTCATACTGGGGCACATATAGACGCATATCATACCATAGCTCTTTATATGCCCCAACAGAGAAATGAGGCTCTCCACCAGCCTCCAGCTTCTCAAACATAGCCTGAAGAAACGAATCCAGCTGCTAACAAGCGACAATAAACTCTATCAGCTTAGGGAGAACAGATAGGTTAGCCACCCAGGCACCAAACGTCCCCTGAGCTTGCCGCTTCGGCCTACAACTCATCAGATCCTCCAGTATGGTCCACTCCTTGACCATCAGGCTCGCCAACATGTACGTACGTCGACTCAAGGCATCGACGACCACGTTGGCCTTGTCGAGGTGGTAGGACATGCTGAAATCATAGTCCTTCGGATACTCCACCCTACGACGTTGCCTCAGGTTGAAGTCTCTTTGCGTGAAGATATACTTTAAGCTCTGATGATCGGTGAAGACCTCAAACTACTCCCGATAGAGATACTGTCGCCAGATTGTGAGAGCGAACACTACGGTAGCCATCTCTAGATCATGGGTCAGGTAGTTCTTCTCATGATCCTTCAATTAGCGTGAAGCATAAGCGATGACATTGTCATGCTGCATCACAACACACCCCAACTCAACACCACTAGCGTCACTATACATAGTGAAGCCACTACTTCCAAAAGGTAGAGTCAACATAGGGACAGAAACCAGACGTGACTTCAGCTCTTGGAAACTCACCTCACAATTATGGTCCCAACAAAACGAAATTCCCTTCCCCGTCAACTCTGTCAGAGGTGCGGCTATGGAGGAGAAATCATTGATGAACCTCCTATAATAGCCCATCAGACCCAAGAAACTCCTAATCTCTGTCACAATCTTGGGTCGCTCCCAACTGCTCATCTCCTCGACCTTGGCTGAATCCACTCTGATGCCTTCTCTAGAAATCAAATGGCCAAGGAACCTGACTTTGCTTAGCTAGAACTCACACTTGGAGAATTTGGCGTACAACTGATGACGCTTTAGAGTATCCAAAGGCACCCTCAGATGCAAGGCTTGAGTCTCAACATCAAGGGAGTAGACCAGCACGTAATCAAGAAAAACCATAATGAATTGGTCCAGAAAAGGGCTGAAAATCATGTTCATCAAATCCATAAATGTAGCCAGTGCATTGGTCAAGCCGAAAGGCATAACCATGAACTCGTAATGCCCGTACCGTGTTTGGAAAATCGTCTTCTGAATATCTGAGTCTCGTATCCTTAACTGGTGATACCCTGACCTTAGATCAATCTTCGGGAACACGGATGTAGAATGCAACTAGTCGAAAAGGTCATCAATGCGAGGCAAGGGATACACAACTGAAGCGAACCATCCTTCTTATAGACGAACAAGATAAGTGCTCCCCACAGAGACACACTCGACCTGATAAACGCCTTGTCCAGCGACTCCTGCAACTGAGTCTTCAGCTCTCGCAATTCTGCTGGTGTCATGCGATAGGCAGGCTTCGACACAACACCAGTACTAGGGATAAGATCGATCGAGAACTCTACTTCCCTATGAGGTGGCATACTACGTAAATCATCAAGGGAAACACGGGATATTCACACACCACATTGATGTTGTGAACACCCAACTCAGGAGATGTGGAGGTAACTATACTGGCTAGATGCCCCTCACAACCCCTGATTAGAGACTTATAAGCCTTCATAGCTGAAATGCTTAGGCTCACCTTGACACTCACCTTGTACAAAGAAAGACCCATCCTCAGCAGACCCAAAATAAATTCTCCTCCGAGCATAGTGGATCAAAGTGGACTACTACGCCAACCAATCCATACCGAGTATCACATTGTACTTCTACATGCCTATCACTATTAGGTTGGCGTCGAACTCTCTGTCGTTCAGCGTCAAGTCGAAAGACTGTAAATACCTCCAAGCTAAGCTGTGCTCCCTCAACAGCGTTACCATGCTGAGATTAAAGGCCAGTCTAGCTAGTCTCTCTCCGAACTCTGCCGCAAAAGACTCAGAGACAAAAGAGAAAGAACTCCCTGAGTCAAACAATACTTTGGCCATCTAACCAGCCACAATAAAAGAACCTGATGGCCAAACAAAACAACACCATCACATCCATACAATCAGGCAGATGTCTAGATTACAAGGAGATTACAACAATCATAGAGGGTTACAAAACCAACTAGTCATCCTTACCCTCAACTACATCTCTCGAAGACTCAATGCCTGGAGCTGCAATGGTAAACGTCCGTCCCCTAGTTGGCTGCTGTGGCGCACTTTCTGTCTTCTTCGGTGGTTCCAGACAAGATCTCTGTACATGACCTGCCTTCCCGCAGTTGTAGCACACCACTGGAGTGGAAGTCCGCCTAGGCTGAGGACAAAATGCAGCAATATGGCCCACCTGACCACAATTGAAGCACTGGTTCCCACCGAGAGCACTAGACCCTGTCTGACTGAAACCAGTTTAGCTACTCCCAGCAAAACTCTATCGGCCTGTAGAGGAAACACTAGACCTCCCCTTCTACTTCTTCTCAGAACTACGTGAACTACTGACACTTGGAGGACCAGAAAAAGAGAACCGCGAGGTAAAAGAAGACTTACCCTTTCCTTTGGGATGAGTCTCTAGGTACTTTTGATGCTCCGCCTTGAAGCGATAAGCCATTCCAACCATGTCATCCATAGTTTGGCACCGACAGCCCATCACCTTCACCCGTAGCCCTGGATTCAAGCCATTCAGAAACCTTTGCACTTACTACTCTTTAAACTCATAGGCAGGAGCAAAACGTTCCAGTCGGGTGAACTCAGTCTCATACTCGAGCACCAACATCGTGCCCTGCTCTAGACTTCGAAAATCTTGGCGAAGCTGCTCCTTCACATGAGAGGGAAAATATTTGTCATAGAAGACCTCCTTGAAATCCTTCCACTGGATGTTAATAGTGACTGAGTCCGAGAACTTTAGTCGCCTCATAGACTTCCACCACCTATCTGCCTCACCATCCAGCATATAAGTCGCCAACCACACCCAATGCTCCTCTGAGCACGCCATGCTTTCAAGCATCTTCACCACCTTCTCCAGCTAGGCCTCGCTCTCCTCAGTACCAACGTTGCCCTTGAACGATGGTGGACGAAGCTTCATGAACTAGCTCAGCCACAGGTCACCCGACGACTCACTGGCACTACTCTTGCTGAATGCATAGGAGATCCTGTGTGCAAAGCTCCTCAAATCTGCACGAACTGCCTTCCATCAGCCTATGTCCTCTCAGAGCTCAGATTTGTCAATAGGGGCCTTGCCATTAAGACCACGAGGAGGCATCCTGGAAGGAGAAAGGCATAACACTTGCACCACAAACAAAGCAACAACCAGAAAACCATGAAGAAAACCAAGTGCAGACTCTACCATGCATGCAAAACCTATGGAGTCTCTAGATCGGACACCCTAGGTATAGCACTAGCCTAGTGCGACCTAGTGAACCTGGAGCTTTAGTACCAGATCTGTCACATCCCAAATTTCCCATAATAATTTAAAACAAATTAATTACAGGAAATTAAAAGCTAAACAGAAAATATCAACTACTAGGAACCTGTGTGTGCGGCTACGAAACTCAAGACTATATGCACTATGCTAAACCCTCTACATACCTGCACTTGTAACCCAAAACACGAGGAAAGCGTGAGTGACAAAAGTCACCCAGCATGCACCCCACAAAACAGCGAAAAACAAAACTATATTAATTTTCCTTTTAAATTCATATCACAATCATTTTCACTGAAGTTCCACAAAACCAGGTCCACAACGGCCAAAACAACAATCACGGCTGTATCAGCCTAAAACCACGAACGAGGCCCTCAATGGCCAAAACCACACAAAGTGAGTTGTGAAGCCCAGTGCTAGGCAAGCAAACTCTTGCCACACGTAGTCCACCAAAGCACGACCAACGACGTCTGCATTGCCATGGTAATGGCCACCCAGTGCAAGAGCATTCATCGTGCCACGATTATCCCTCTCTAGAGGATCCTCACAAGGCCAACCCCTCTCTAAGAATGCAGTCCTATCTCTCAGGACGCTACCAGCTATGGGGCATGTGTCCCGCCAGCACTAGCCACTACAGGATACATTTCCTCATGGCATCCTCCACATGATGCTCAGGAAGGAGTGTCATACCTCCACACCTGACAACACTCGAGCCTTAGTGTTCACAACGACAGTGGGAGTATAATACCTCTCTGTCATGCCACAAGCCACCTCAACCCGCGGACCACAGCCTTAGCCTCGAGAACGACAATCAAGGACTCTCATACCTCCAAGACCCGACGATCCTCAGCGTCATGTATCTCAAGTACGACATCAACCAGGGAGACGCGCCTAGCCACTCGAGATGGTCACATTCCCTAGTCCCGACGACACGGTCCTACAGTGTCTTGGTCCACACACAAAAAACTAGGAAAACCATTTTCCAAAATGGACTAACCATCTCTTTGAAACCATTTTCAAAATCATTTATATCTTTGGAAATTTTTTCAAAGCCTCGACAAAACGACACATCATGTGTCCCATGGGGCTACCACTGACAGCCCACAATCCATCTCAAATGGACAACATAAACCAATTCAAAAACCCATGTAAAACACATTTTCTAAAAACAGCTGGGCCTTGATTCGACATACCGAAATGGATTTGGTATGCCGAAAATCACTGGATCAGTAGACCGATTTGGATTGGTCAACCAAAATAGGCCTATAATCAACACTCATGGCCAAAATCGGTATACCAAAAATAATTCGGTCGACCGAAATCTCTTGATTCGGCTGACCATCCAAAATCGGACGACCGAAGTTCGACTAAAAGATCTAATCTGACAGAAAAATGGCACACCAAAATGGTTTGGTATGTCATTTTTTTTGTGAAACTAGAAAATGGCTCAAAGCTCAAACAATCGAAATCACCCAAGGTGGGTTCTATGATCGGATCCCCAAAACAAGCACCAAAAACCTCACATAAAACATAAGATGTAGACCCTCAAGTCTACTCCAAATCCCAACAAACAAAACCAAAATCCATTCACCATGCATCAAGATATAAATTCGCAAAGATAGAAGGGTTGAAAGACCTAAAATGCAACAACCACCATTAATACCCATAAATACCCCCATAAATTCACAATAAATTCTAGGAATATAAATTTACTAGATTTCATGCATTCTTATCGTTTTCTACCAATTTCATGCTTTCTATACATTGGTTGGAGGTACATACCTCAAACAAGCTCTCCGACGATCCAACTCCGATCTCCGGTCATCTCTGGTGACACCACGCGTCCTCACCCACTCAGCGACCTCACAGACGCCTCACTGAAGCTCCACACAACCAACCACGTTTCGTTGCACGGTGCCACACGTCGCCGTCGACTCTCGAGCAGACCAACAAGGGAGATGGAAGAAATAGGGGAGGAGGTGGGGAAGAGATGGGAGGAGAGGGAGAAAGAGGGTGGAGGTGAATGGGGAGAGTGGGAGAGAAGGAGAGGTCGAGTGAGGGAGGAGAAGGAGTGGTGCTCGGGAGGAGGAGGGAAGATGTGCGGAGAAAGAGGAGGAGAGGTGCAGAGGAAGGAAGCCGACAGTCGCAAATATAAAGACGCTGAGGGTGGTAGTTGCATGCATGCATGCACAGTGCATCCACCAGCCTCCCACACGAGCCATCAACCCACCACACCAATCACTCCCTCCAACCGGCCCACGAACGTGGGCCCCACAAGGACCCACACACGGGCCCACAAGTACAGTGCCAACTACACACAGGGACTTGCAAACAGAAGCCAGCCCATATGGCTCAAGCCCAAGATCACAAAATCACACTAACGGACATCAAAACGGTAACACCTATCCAGGAATAAATTCATTAAAATGTAAATTATTACAAAATAAATTTATGAGGGTTACAATTCTACTTCCCTATTTATAGACTGTGATACCATTTTCTATATTTTAATTTGCCTTTAGCATTCTATTGATCATCTACCACAATTTCTGTATTCTGACAGCTTTTGCCAAATTATCTACTTTCTACTTGCTCAAAATGTGCCTTGATAGTCTGTTATATGTTTAGTTCTACTATTTTATTGTTGTTTAACTTTGATAATGTAGAATCCCTTTATCCATGTTTGGATGCCAATCCCTCACTTGTTGCCTTTGTTCGTTGTAGTCTGATCCTAAGCATAATGGTGTGGGTCCTTAGGGGAGCGAGGGTGCTTCTAGCTTGTAGACTTGGAGCCAGGGTGCTGGCTTGAGGGCCTCTAGTTCATGGGCCTCCCATGGATCAGCCCATTATGAGGAATCGGTTGTCCTTGAGTAGGTATATTCAACACAAACAATTTCTTTTTATTGCTTTATCAACTTCTCTTGAGTAATTCTAAAAAACTATTCTGCAAGAGTCTAGGAACTTTAAGGGGTGACTACTCAGTGCCGCCCATATCTGCGAGTAGGAGGACTTTGAGGTAGCTGATTTCTTACTATTCGAATTGATTTACTAATTTGCATTTGTCGTTGACCTTGCTTTATTATTTATGTCAAGTGGGTGATGTCAGGAGGGCGATGCAGTGCCTTGGGGCACCCATGTTGTCTAATTTTGAGCGCCTACCAAGTTTTCTCCAAGATCTTTGTTGCATCACAATCAATTTGGCAGCCTATTGCAGATTCCTATGATCCATGGACATTATCAGTTTTTTCGTGCCTTAGCGGAGCATTAGAGGCATGAGACACATACCTTTCATCTACCATTTGGGGAGATGGCTCTTCTTCCAGAGCACTGGGTCTTGCTGACTGGTCTGTCGTTTAGTGGGGAGCCCGTGTGTGACCGTGCCCGACCTAGAGGGAGGGGGAAAGGAGGAGGCCACAGCCATGCCAAGATGGCGAAGGCGCAAGGATAGGATAGAAGAAAAAGCAAAAGGAAAGGAGTCGCCACCTAGTCTTTTTAGGGAAAGACGAGGAAAACCACAAAAGGATGAATGCATGGGATGCAGATGGAAAGACTGGATGTCTGCTAACCAGAGGATGGGTAAGGATTCCTATTACGCACGAGGAAGGTATTAGGCACCCTCGTACGCCCAAGAAACTCGATCTTTCTAGTCCA
>JAMKQA010070076.1:0-15268 GCA_024699735.1 Posidonia australis | reverse complement strand
AAACAAGGTAACCTTTGTAACTTGTAATATTCTAAGTATTGAATATAAGGGATAAGTCTCAAGTGGGGAACTTGAGGAGTGGACTAAGCCAGGGTTGGCTGAACCACTATAAATCGATTGTCTTTGCGATTGAATGTGTTTTGTGTTAAATTCTTGAATTGCATAATAAATTGCAAAGACATAATTTAAAACCGGAAAATCTATATTCACCCCCCCCCCCCTCTAGAGAAGCCTTAGGATCCAACAGCCCCTGGTCGAGCATTGGCTTAGTGTGTCTAACCATAAGATAGCTGACATGCCCCTAGTTTGACATGGATGCCTCTTAACCAATCAAAGTAGCTTACATGTCCCTAGTTGAGTACTGGCTCAATGTGTCTAACCATAGGGTAGCTGTCATGCCCCTGGCTTGACATAAACGGCCTTAACCAATAAGAGCAACTTACATGCCCCTAGACTAGGCGATGTCATCATGATTCTCTTAGACTGAAAGTCATTATCACACCTTAGCTAAGAGAATCAGATAATACTCTGCGACACTTTCAAGATGATGTTTGTGGAAAGAAATGCATGCATGCTGAATGATTTGTGGGATCTTATTGGCGCCCTCGGCATTGGGATATTTATTGCCAATTATGTAAGGGAATGGTAACTCCAAACCTCACGAGACTCTATCCAAGCCCCTAGTTTTTTGGGTGGCACTCTGGAAATGCGACATTGTGTCCTGGACTCTGTTCCAAACACCACTAGACCATACCCCTGCTTTTTTTATTTTATTCATTCTTTATTCTTTCTCCCTCATAGGCATGTGGATTCACCCTATCCCTAGCTTGGAGGTAATAGGTACCTGGTCTTTGGTGGGGAGTTGTTGCTGTTTAAAGGGTTGGCTAAGCCCTTTTGGAATATGTCTTCCAGGTATTCACTCCGACTCCTCTCCAATATAAATTGGAGGGACAGTGCTACCCATCATGCCTCTCTCTTTTGGGCTGAATTCTATCTGCGACTTTTGTCTTCTTATTCTTTTATGCCCTTTCATAGATATATACTTTTGTTTTATTTCTCACACTCTCATTCTCACCCCTAACATTTTATCTCCCTTTAGGAGGTGTTGGGTCCTTAAGCGACTTGGATACTTCGCCCAATTCACAATGCAAGGTGGCTCCCTCACACCCTAGGTTCCTGAATAGTATCTACTTGAGGAGGTGCTACGCGTTCCCAACATTGGCAGGCTTATTTTGCTTATCATCACTGGGCTAAGATCCATGCATGTGATGATGAAAGCAAACATCGGCCTATATATGCATATACTAAATGGGGTTTAGTATGTGTTGTGATGCAAGGCTACATGGATGTAAAAGAACATGAATTTATGCATGCTTGGAGGAAAGTGCCATTGCCGTAGAGTGAGGACGCACTGTTTATGATCATTGATAATTGTTTTTCTGGTAGCATGAATTAACTGGCTCTAACTGTTCGATGTAGTCCATGTCCTCAAGGATGACAGCTCCTCCAGAGTAGACTTGCTTGACCATGAATGGTCCACGCCAGTTAGGCCTGAACTTGCCACGACTATCCGGGAGATGTATTGCTCGCATGACCAGGTCCCCTAGCAAAAAGCTTCTTGGTCGGACCTTCTTCTGATAAGCTTTGGACATGCGTTTCTGATAGCATTGTGCATGATGCATAGCTTGCAATCGACGCTCATCTATCAAGTTCAGTTGGACAAGGCGGTCCTCAATTCACTCCACCACTTCTAGCTCTACTTCTTTTAGGACTCTGAGCGACGGTATCTCTACCTCTATTGGTAGGATTGCTTCCATGCCATATACCAGCAAATATGGAGTCACTCTTGTTGAAGTCAGAATTGATGTTATATAAGCCCACAGAGTGTATAGGAGCTTGTCATGCTAGTCCTTATGTGTTTCTGCCATCTTTTTAAGAATCTTGGTTAGATTCATATTGGTGGATTCCACTGCACCGTTCATCTGAGGACGGTACAAGTAGGACTTGTGATGCCTGATATAGAACTCCTGTAGGATATCCTCAACCTTTTTAGCTATGAAATTTGTCCCATTATCAGAAATGATGTAATGCAGGACCCCGTACTGGGTAACGATGCTGTTCCTGATGAACATTTTAGTCATGGAGGCGGCCACTGTCTTGTAAGAAGCTGACTCCACTCACTTTGTAAAATAATCAATTGCTACTAAGATGTACTGATGTCCATTAGAAGCTGCTGGATGGATAGCTCCGATGATGTCTATTCCCCATGTTGAGAAAGGCCAGGGTGACGACATGTTGTGGAGCTACTGTGGTGGTGCATGAATAAAGTTGCCATGGACTTGACAGTTATGACATCTTGACACAAACTAACAGCAGTCTGTCTCCATGGTTGACCAGAAATAACCTTGTAACATTATTTTCATGGCCAATAATACTCCATTCATGTGAGGCCCACATGACCCAGCATGCACTTGCATCATTACGGTATCGGCCTCCTTTTTATCAAGACAGCGTAGAAGCATCTGATTGTAGGACCTCTTGTACAAGTGGCCTACTCTAAACACATATTTTGAGGCCAATCAGACCATGGTTTTTCTATCTACTGCTGATGCATTTGGATGGTGACTCCCGGTTTCCAGGTAAGCTCTGATGTCATGATACCATGGGAGCTTTGTTGTGGAATCTACTTCTTCTATGCTCATGCAGTGTGCCGGTTTCACTGTGTCCTCCTCTAGTATGGTCAACCAAGATGCAAGAGTGGCAAGTGTATTTGCATAAGCATTCTTGGCCCTATTCATAAAGGAAAATCGTATCTCCTTAAACTTGGCCATCAGCTTTAAGAGATGGTTTTGGTATGGAACCAATTTCAGGCCTTTGGTTCTCCAGTTGCCATTAACTTGAGAGATAACTAACATGGCATCACCATGCACATGTAGTTTCCATGCACCATGTTCTAATGCTGCCTGCAAGCCAAGAATACATACCTCGTACTCCGCCACATTATTGGTGCATACAAAGGTTAACTTTTGAGCAAATGGGATCATTTGTCCCTGTGGGGACTCGAGCACTGCACCGATCCACATGCCTTTCCTATTTACTACACCATCGAAGTAGAGCTGCCACTAATCTTTGTCTCGAGGGTCTACTGACTCTTTCTCTTCCATGGCGAACAATATATCCTCATTAGGGAACTGAGTCTGCAGGGGTTGGTATTCTAACAAGGGTAGATCTACTAAGTGATCTGCCACGGCTTGTCCCTTCATCGACTTCTGAGTGACAAAAGTGATATCAAACTGAGATAAGAGCACTTTCCACTTGACACATCTACCCATCGGTGTAGGTTTTTGAAACAGATATTTCATTTGATCTTGTCGGCACAGTAATAGAACTGGATATGTCATCATATAGTGTCTTAACCGCTGTGTGGCCTAGAAGAGGGACAAGCAAACTTTCTCGATTGCGGTATACTTAACTTCGCAATCATTGAACTTTTTACTTAGATAATAAATGGTCCTCTCCTTGCGACCATTTTCATCATGCTGACCCAAGACTACGCCCATTGAATGCTGTGTTACTGACAAGTAAAGCAACAGAGGATGCCCTCGTGTCGGAGGAAATAAGACTAGTGGTCTTACCAAGAGTTTCTTGATTTTGTCAAATTCTTCCTGGCACTCCTCACTCCAGCGGATCTGTGCGTTCTTCCTCACGAGCTTGAAGAGTGGCTCACAAATTAGTGTCAACTAGGCAATGAATCGGCTAATATACTGCAACCACTTGAGCAACCCTCGGACTTCTTTCTCAATTGTAGGGGGAGGCATCTCAATGATGGCTTTAGCCTTCCTCGGATCTACCTCGATTCCCCTTTGGCTAATGATGTAACCCAGCTGTAGACACCCCAATTTTCTGATTTTGCATGATGGACATGTGGTGGCTGAGCTCTAACCCTAATTGGGCCCACACGACCCATTTAAGCCCAATTAACTCTTTGAAGGCCTATTTGACTTCATTTAAGCCCATCAAAGCCCATATGGGCCCATTAAGCTCAAATTGAGCCCATGAAGGCCCACTAAAGTTCAACCCACTTACTTCTTCTTCCTTTCAAACCCAATACCCCATTTTCTCCTATTTGATTTTTTTTTCACCAAAATCAAATCTATTTCTTTCTCTTCTTCCAAAATCAAACCCAATACCATATTTATTTTTTCTCCCTCATTTTCATTTACCAATTTTTTCCTACCCAAATATTCAAATATTTCACCAATTCATCCTTCCTCTCATTGAACCCATTCCTTCTCCACGAACCAGCCACCCCTCCTTATTGATTTCATCAATCCAGCCCGAGCCCCATTGATCCATCACAAACCGAAGCATCTCCAACCGCTGGATGGGTCACCGGAGAAGCTTATATCGCCCCTGTCGACGAGCAGGGTACCAGAGGGAGCAGCAGGGGGACAGTCGTTAGAGTTTGTTAGACTGTTACAGGACCAATTAGTGGGTCTGGTGGTTAGTTATGATTTCTGTTAGCGTATTTAGTGCCCTGTCGGAGTGGGTCGTCGGGTCTCTGCTTGCCTATAAAAGGAAAGGTAGAGGCAGCGAATTAGGCTCTTCTGGAACACACGAGAAAGCTAAGAGCGAGAGAGAGAGAGGAGCAGAGTGCCAGAGCAAGGGGAGGATTTGCAGAGGAGAGAGGGAGCCATTTCCTGTGCTCTGGTGAGGTGCATAGGTTCTCCAAGCAAGGTACACCCCTTTGATACCTCCTAGCCATCAATTCTTAGTACTCTAGGTCTCTCTCTCTTCCTAGAGCAATTCCAGAGGATCCAGAGTGATCCCCTGGTCAGAGAAGCTCCTCCGTGTCCCGCCGTCGCCATTTTCTGGCGACAGAGGTGGGGGGGGGATCCAGGAAATGTCCTAGGCCCCCGATCATCCTCTCCTCCTTCACTGGCTATCCCCATGCTCCACTGCCCCTTGGATCGCCGTTTTGACGCTCCCAACAACCTACACGCCATTCACCGGAGGATCGCTCTCCGAAGAAGACGATGGGATCTAGTGGACCAACGTGAGCTTCCAGCCCTCCCGCACTGCTCCATGCCTCCAGAAATGCTCCACGACCTTCCTCCAGCACGCCTGACTCCCCGGAATCACGCCACAAGTCCTTGACCGCCACGGCAACTTTACATGCTGGCGACAAGGAAGCTCCTCCAGTGCAATATCAGCCTCCGCATTGCCTCCCGGTGGAAGGGAAACGCTCCCTAGAGCTCCTCGCACCTTCTAGAAGTTCCAGATCGCTGCGCCGCTGCCTCCAGGACCTTCTCCTCCTTAAACGTCGTCGCCGGGATTGTCTCGACGGTGACGGGGATGGACTGTCACTTCTGGCCGTTCGATGCTCCATCCACACCATTGGATTCTCTTCTTCTACTCCCCTCAAGCTTGCTTTGCCCTTGGATCTCCGATCAGGCCATGGGATGGCCTCGGGGAACCCTTCCAATGGGTGTCGGCGGCGGACCTCCGTCGCCAGCGCCGTCGTTTTTCTTTTAAATAAAAAAGAAACATAAAAAACATTTATTTAACAAAATTCAAAAGTTTACTTTCTTCTTGCATTTAAGTCCTTCTAACCTTACTTTTAGGTCCTTTTATTACACTTAGGTCCTTTTATCATTTTTCTTAAATCTTTCGAATAAAGTTTTAACTAAAAATATTACATGTTTTACCTAGAACATTTAATAAGCTTCAGTAAAAGCCCTCCAGAGTTTATTAAATGTATTTTGTTTCAGGAATTTTGCATAAAACACCCTAGGTTTCCTTGGAATCTTTCTGAAAGTTCACTTTTCTGGTTAATTTGTAGTTTAGCTCCTGTACTTCATTGATTTTACTCTGAATGCCGATTTTCTAGGATAAAATGATTGTTTGCCCTTGAACTTTTGTAAATCGTTTTTCTTGCATTTTTTACCCTGAATTTCCACTAAATTGCATGTTTTAGTGGTACAATTGCATTTTGACCCATAGGAAACTTCATTTTGACTAGGATTGCACATATTTGCACATTTGGCCCTAGATTTCCTCATAATTGCATAGAATGTGTTTTCCTATGTATTTTTGATGACTTGGGCTTCAGAACTTCAGTTTTCCTCATAATTTGGGCAATTTGCACAAAACCCCTTGGAGTTTTCATATTTCCATTCACACTTGCATTTTGCGCATTTTTTCACATATTTCTGCACAAGTTTTCTTGCTTTTACGCACGCATTCCTAGCTTGTTTCTAGTTTGGTTTTCTCGTCACTTCCTAGATTTTCCCAGATTTCGCCTTTAGATTTGTTTTGGCTTTCCATCGCCTGAGGGCATATATTAAATGACTTGTCAAAGCCGACATTGTCCCGAAATGAGGATTATTTTTCCCTTTTGATTTTCTCGGATTTATCCTAATTTCCACTAGTTTGCGAGATGCTTTTCGAGAATTTCTCGATTTTCACGATTTTATTCATCTCCCAAGGGCATACAGTAAAGCAGCATTAACAATGCCTACATTTGACCCTCGGATTAACTTTTTCCCTTGATTTCTTTTCTTTGCTTTGATTTGGCATGTTTTCAGTCACTTTCATACATGAGCATATAGAATAAGCAAGCATACATCCATACACCATTGATAGTAGGAAACCTAGAAAGATCGAGTTTTCTCGACCGCATGGGGATGCCTAACCCCTTCACCCTGCGTAACCAGAATCCTTATCCTTTCTCTGTCCCGCATTCATTTGTGCATTGTCCATTAGGCACGGAGCATACACATACATTCTGCATCTTATTTGCTTCTCGATTTTCTTGTGTTTTTTGGTATTCCTTGTCTTTCCATTAAAAAACTAGGTGGCGACTCCTTTCCTTATCCATTTTATCTTCCCTTGCTGTTTCCGAGTCTAGTCTCTTCCTCCGGATTCACCATCTTTGCTGTGACCATATCGGGTCTCCTCGTGTGCTTCCACGCACCCGGTAGTAGGAGAACCACGCAAGGGTTCCACTGGCATGGTCACACCAGCAGCTTGCCTGATGACACACCAAATACACACTTGTTGGGGTTCAACCGCAGCTTGTACTTTCGCAAGCGGTTAAAGAGCTTTTTCAAACAAGCAATCTGTTCTTCAGGCTCCTTTGACTAAGCGATCATATCATCCACGTAAACCTCGATGTCTTGGTGCATGAGATCGTGAATAAAGTTGTCATTGCCCTCTGATATGTACCTCCAGCATTCTTGAGCCCAAATGGCATAACTTTGTAGTAGAACACTCCCCATGGAGTAATAAAGGATGTTTTCTCCATATCCTCTTCTTCCATTCGGATTTGATTGTATCCTGAGAAGCCATCCATGAATAACAACATTTTGTGTCCTGCAGTATTGTCTACCAACACATCAATGTGTGGGAGTGGGAAATCATCCTTTAGACTTTCTTTGTTTAGGTCCCTGTAATCAATACACATTCGGACCAGACCATCTTTCTTGGGTACTGGAACCACATTCGCTAATCATTCTGGGTAAAAGACGTCCTTCAAAAAATTAACTTTGTGCTGTTTCATTATATCCTCTTTCAATTTTAACAACCACTGCGGTCTCCATCTACACAATTTATGTTTAACTAGCTTGACGTTAGGTTTAAGCGATAATGTATGTACCACTACCTCGACTTCTAGACCAACCATATCATCGTAACTCCAAGGGAAGATATCTGCATATTCTCGGAGGAGCTCAACAAGTTCTGCTCTGACCTGTGTTGTGAGTCTGGCGCTTATCCGCACTTCCTTGACATCTTCATTAGTGCCAATATTTACAGTCTCAGATTCTTCTTCTACATGCAGGTTCGGGCCTTCGAGATCATCATTGTACAGCTGGAATTCTGGTGCATCATGACTTTCCTCTTCTATTTCTTGCATCATCCTCTTCTCCACATGAAATAAGCTCAAGAAGGACTTCTTGATGGAATGACGGATTTATGTCTTCAAAGGTGCACACTTTCTCAGCATTCTGCCCTTGATGGCGACTCTACTATTTCTAAACTTGTAGATGTATCTGGTTGTTCTACTTCTTTCACGACCTTATTATGTAAACAATAGTTTTTATTTTTATGATTTCCTTGTACAGCATGTGCAACAGGAGGGCAGCTATCCTCTGTCTAAATGATGTTAGTGATGCCGCCCGCATTCTCTCCTGAGCCTAACTCAGGATCTTTTTTTTTTGGACCCCACTACTCAAGAGGGGCTAGGACTGATAATACCACCTAGACCCGCCTCCCAGCTGATAGGAGATAAACTCCTTTGGTCTAGCATTTAAGGATCTATTCTCCTCCAAGGTCATGATAGCAGATTGACCCTATGCAATTGTCTGCTCTGCAGTGTATTCTGTCATTATTGCCTTTCCTTTCTTGTGCCTAAGCTCACTTTGCGCATCCTCGGCCAGTACCGCCAACTGCTCTTGAAACAGAACCTCCAAATCGCTAAGCATGCTATCAACCTATGCTACCATAGCATCTCCCTCCTCTTCATCAGAAGCGAAATCCACATAATAGGCACTGGTAGTTTCTAACACCTCAGGCAATGATTCCGGTTGCCCCGGCTGCAACCCCTTCAGAATTGACTGCTGTTCTGATGCTACTATTGTTGAATCTTCCCCGCTAAATCCCAGACTATAGCTGGATTTGTAGAAAGACCCTCAACTGACTCCGAAGGTGGTAATGCCAGCATAGCTATCCCCAGTGGCTTGAACGTTGTCGAATCTACTCTGGAGTCCACAACTTCCTCCTTTGAGTAATAATCTTCCACACATATCCATTCAGGCCCATTGACTAGTTTATCTCGCTTAAGCTGCAAGCACAAAACTCGGATTGGGTCCAGCAATCCTGCACTTACAAAGTTAGTTAAATCTCGTGGAATAACGATCTTTTGGAACTTACGATGCTTCGCGTATCCGTCTTGTGGTTTCCACTCCTATCCTAGTCGTTCAAATTCCTGTCTTCTCTCTGCGGCAATGGGTTTAGCGATTCCTTGGCCATTCTGCCTGAGAGGTGCACCCTTCTTGTACCCCCATCTCTAACATAGATTCTCTACCATCAAAAAAACAATTGCCAAAAGTGGCCAAATGACTGGCACGCTCGAGAATCGGAATAAAATTGATTGGCTCAAAGCGGTCGACACGGTATTGTACGTCAGAAGAATTGGAGTCCAAATGGACAATATGGAGCGACACTAAAGAGACTGCCTCAACCTTCTCCTTTTCAAGGTTTCTACCATCACAACGACAATGTTGTTGTTCCAACAGAACTTAATCATTTAGTGAAGGGTTGAGGGGATAACTTGATGCTTGTGGAGACAAGGGTGCCCAAGCAGAAGGTTGAAAGACAGCTCGAGGTCGACAACATAGAACTCGACCTCAAAATAAGCAAGACCAATGATTAAGGGAATAATCAAGATCCCTAGAGCATCATGGTGCGTGTTATCAAACACCACCATCCCTTTCACGGCTAGAGTAATGTCCTCAGATTTAAAGCTGACCTGGCTTGTGGTTTGCAAGGGGCAAACGTTTAAACCAACGCCATTATCTACCAAAGTGAGAGGAATGTAGAAATTTTGGTATTGCACCATGATGAACAAGGGTTGACTATGATTAGTCCTTGCTGGAGGAAGCTCTAAGCTAGAAAATGAAATGACCTGTCCCTACCATGCTTTCCAAGGGTAATGGTTGTATGGTTGAAGAAACATGAGAGGCTTGGAAAACTCAGAGAAAGGCCTCTCGATGTTCAACCGAAGTATGGATAAGGTCCCAGATGGAGATGTCTGCTTTGACTTTCGTTAACTAGGCAGTGATGTCAGCCACAGGTGGGTCAATCTTGGTAGTGGTGGGGTTAGCTCTTGTGACTGTCTCTTCAGGGATTGGATTGGGGATCTGGTTCTTTGGTTGAGAAGATGAAGCTATGAGCTGGCTGGTTTTTTTTTGCCGGAACCGGGGCCATGTATACCCGTCTTGACCATGTTACCTCAGCACACATTTCCGTGGTATAGCTATAAGGCATGCGGCGAGTATCCTACGTCAAGTTGATAACCACAGGAGCATGGGCCCTTAATTCCACTGGGACTGAAACTGGCGAAGTAGGTGTTGGTATTTGGTGGGCCAGGTTATGCTTTGGTTTGGCTAATAGACTAATTGTTGGTGGGGTGGATTGCATGGTAGGTCTAGCAGTCGTGCACCTCGTTCAGGCAGTCAGTTGAATCATATTGACTGTAGAATTAGAAGCTTCAATGAAGGATTGACACAGCTGATAAGAGAATGGATCTAAGACATCATGGATAAGGAGAGAAGGATCAAAAGGTTCAAACTCAACAAAAGAAAGGTCATGGACTCCCGAAGTTCCCGGTGCATGCTCATGCAAAGGCCGGTTGACTATGTTACTAGATGTGGATGCAGAGGAATGACGTGTCTATGCAGCGGGCACGGTCTCTGCCTCCTATGTGTTAATACTGAGGACCTTTCGGTCAATCAAGCTCTGAATTGTATTTGAGTGTATAGAAGTTATCCGTAGAATGCCCCGCCGTTCTATGGAAACTACAGAATAAATCCGCTTTAAACCACGATGGAAGTGGGTTGGGTGGTGGGCAGATTTTTGGAAGCCTTAGTAGTGACGCTACCTTAGGATATATGACACTCAGATGCTCAACCAGAGGAATGTAATCGCTCTCAGGTCATGGGAGCGACGCTGATCTTGGGTAGCGTCGTTGCCTTGCTGGTGCCGCTTGGTAGACTAGCTCGATGGTGGTAGTGATTTGTGATGTGCATGGTGCTCTAGGTGCAGGAGAGTAGACAACCTGATTCTGAGCTTACGAGCTCACCACACTAGCCGACATAATGGGAGCCCCATCATATGCTACAACATTCTTGGCAGAGTCTTCTTCCATGCATACCTAGTGTTGGATCCATTGTTGCCACCATTGTTGTTGTCGTTTTCGCCTAACGCCATGGTCTACTTTGCGAATGCTGCTAACGTAGGGAAGCTTCTACTATTCAGTGAGCTCTCCACTTGAGTGCCAGCTTTGATCAGGGATGCAAAGGTGGAAATAGGATAGATGCTTAGTAGAGCCTTAGTGGCTGGCTACGCTTCTCGAATTATTATTTCGATAGACTCTTCGTCAGAAGGTCTATCGCGAACTTGTGAAGTGAGGGCTCGCCAGCGCTCGACGTACTCCTCGAACGACTCATGGGGCTTCTGCCTTGTGGTGACTAGGTCTTCGCACTTTGGGACCATGTCTAGATTGAAAGAGTACTGCTCTAGAAAAGCTTGGCTCAGATCATTCCAAGTCTTTATGGTGGCCATATCAAGAGATGTGAACCACTTCAGAGCTGGACCTGTGAGGCATTTCTGAAAGAGGCGAATGTGAAGTATCTCGTCAGCCTACAACTAAGCGAGATCGCCACAGTATGCCCTAAGGTGTGAAATTGGGCAGCCTTTTCCATTATATTTCCCAATTCTGGGATATAGAAGTTCGGAGGGAGTATGGCCTTTGGGAAATAGCAGAGGTCCCGGAAGGAATGAGACTAGCGGTCCCCGCCCTGCATTTGTCGTAGAGCTTTCTTCAGGTCATTCATCCTACTAAAAAGTGCATTCGGGGTTGCTGCTGACATTGAATGTGCAGCCAGGGCGGGCCTCACCTACGCTGTATCTATAGCACCCATGTGCACCTCCAGATCTATCATCTCACCACCTAGTGTCGTGGTGTGATGACCAGCGTACCTGTGCATGTGCGTTATTTGTGGTGATGTGCATGCTGAAGCCTGTATCTGATGCAAGGGTATAGAAATGTTACGTTGTGCTGGGCGTGTTGTTGTGTATGGGAGTAACAGCTATTGAACTGGTATGGTCGAGTTCACAGGCTGCTGTACTCCAGTCAGCCCAAAAGGTGGACCAATAGTAGAGCAAGGAATATGTTGTGCATGCTGTGGTAATGATACTATCGGCAGAGTAGCAACGCCCGTCGTTGGGACAACAAGAAGCTGTAGCGACGGTTGCGGTGGTGGTGTGACTGGTGGAACGTGAACTACCTGAGCAGGCGGAGTTGGATCCTCAAGAATGGGACAAACATGCACAGTCAGAGTAGGATCCAAAGAGAATGCCAAGTTTTGCAGCATCTGCACAAGGGCCAGAAGCTGCTGAGATTGCATGGTGATAGAACTGTCGGAAGTAGTATCAATGGCTGGAAGAGAAAGTGGAAGGGATGTCATAGGGGGCTGGAAGTTGAAGGATGTTGTGGGTTGAATTCCTACAGAAGAAGCAATCGCAGCCAGCTATGCATCAAGCGAAATAGGGTCAATTGAAGGACAAGACATCATCAGATTAGATGCCCTGGTAGAACTCACAATAAACGCCTCAACTACGGGCTCCAGACCAATGAGGGTCTGCTAGTGTCCCGAAACCGATGAACAAGGAACTCCCTCAACTGAAAATGGCTATCATGGAGTGTAGATGGAACGACTGATGTCAATGTAAAAAGGAGGGGTGGAAACAGGAATCCCCTCCAGAGCAGCAAGTGCAAAGGTCTCAGAAGCTTGTTCGGCCATAATAGACCGCGAACGTGTAAGGATGGGGTTGCGATTGCAAACGAGAGGATGACGCCTACGAAGAGCTATCCTTGGAAGTGACGAATAGCTCGAGAAAAGACAATCGAGAACAGTGCCTCAAGACTGAGGTCACAGAAAGAAACTCCTAGGCTCAGACCTAGGAATTCGCACATAGAAATCTGTACCTGACAAAGGAAAAGAATCTAATGTGTCAGTGAAGACAAAACAACAAAAGAAGTAAGTTATCTATGCAATCTTTTGTTAAGGTGGCATGAATGGCACACATGCACATGAACGCTACTAAATGCGCTCTCTCACCATGCATGTCCCACATGGGGTTGACCATATAGGACACACTCATGGGTTTGGGTTTTGACTCTGGTCAGGAAAGTATGGTTCCTGTTCTAAACTCTGGCTGGAGCGCAAGCGGTGAACCGGTGGTGCATTGGTGGACTCATCTCCTACAATAGCATGGAGTTGTATCCTCTACTAGCACCGACGCGACCCCAAACACGGGGGGACAAACTAGCAACACGCCCTACGCCAAAGCTATAGAATGGGCTACTAGAATTGTCCTTCGTAAATTGTGGATGGACTCCGAAGAGAAGATGCATGCCCTAAATGATTAATCATGCGATATGCTTTTGTGCCTTTTACTTGCGTTTTATTAAACCAAGGGGAATTGTGAGCATTTGTCTCTAGTTATGCCTTATTATTTGATTATCTCTGTTTGTGTGTTTTATTTTAACCAGATAGGGAAGCAAACATGACTACTCTCCTAATCATGGAAAATACAAATAAGGGGAAGAAAACACACAATCATGGCATTTAAAACGTTAATCAACAAGCAAAAGGCATGAAGATGGCATGTGTTGGTGTAATGCTCACAAGTAGGTGAATAAAAGCAAGTATCGACAAAAAAAACATGAATTAGGTCATGTGCATGTGCGGTGGCATAGCAATAGTGTAAAAAGGCAAAAAAGGCATGTTCAATCAAATATGAACAAGCAAGCAGAACAAGCAAACAAGCACAAAGTATATAAAGCAAAGATAAGTAAGAAAACCAAAACGAAAGCTAGAATCTTACAGTGCGTGGAAGCACACGAGGAGTCCCAATACAGTCACGGCGAAGATGGTGAATCCGAAGAAGAATACTAGGCTTAGAAACACCAAAGAAAGATAGGAAAGGATAAGGAAAGGAGTTGCCACCTAGTCTTTTAATGGAAAGACGAGGAAAACCACACACAAAGGAACAAACAAAAAGAAAACAAGATGATGAAAACATGTATGCTGCGTGCCTAATGGATGTGATGCACAAATCAATGCGGGCCAGAGAAAGGGTAAGGATTCTTATTACGCATGGGGAAGGGCTTATGCACCCCCATGCGCCCGAGGAACTCGGTCTTTCTAAGTTTCCTACTTGCCAATGGTCTATTGAGTGTATGCTTGCCTATTCTGAATGCCCATGCTAAAGATGACTAGAAAACATGCCAAATAAAAGAGAAGAAAGAATTAAAGGAAAAAAAAGATAATCTGAGGGACAAATGTAAGCATTGAGAATGCCGCTTTACTTTACGCCTGTGGGCGATGAGGAAAATCGTGAAAATCAAAAAACTCTCTAAAAGCATCTCACAAATCAGCGGAAACTTGAAGAAATCCAAGAAAATCAAATTGGGGAAAATAATTCTCATTCGGGACAATGTCGGCATTGTTAAGCCTGTTAATGTACGCCCTCTGGCGATGGAAAGCCAAATCAAGTAAAAAAACACGAACATCGAAAGAAATCCAAGAAACGATGAGAAAACCAAGCTTAAATGAGTTAGAAATGAGTGCACGATGAAAAGAGGAAGGCATAAAAAAATATGCATGAAAAAGTAAAAACAAAAGTGCAAAATGCATGTGACAGTGTAAAAATGTGAATTCTAAGGGCTTTTGTGCAAAAATCCCAAATTCTAAATGAGAATTGAAATTCTGAAGATAAATCATCAAAAATACATAGAAAAACACATTTCATGTAATTTTAAAGAAATATGGGGTCAAATGTGCAAAATTGTGCATTTTTAGACAAATTGAAGATTCCTAGGGGATAAAAAGCAATTTTTCCATAAAAACATGCATTTAACGAAATTATATGGAAATTCAGGGTAAAATATGCAAGAAAAAGAATTAATGTTTGAAAACAGGAAGTTCTAGGGACAATTCTGTATGTTTACCCCAGAAAACATGCATTCAGTGTGAAATCAGTAAAATTCAGGGGCTAAAATGCAATTTAGGTCACATTTGAGCAAATATTTAAATTCCAAGCGTTTAACTTGCAATTTTGACAGAGAAATATGCATTCAGAACTATTTCAACAAAGTTCAGGGTTCTTTATGCAAAAATGGTGGACTATAATATACATGAAAAGAAACTCTAGGGGCTTTTGTCAAACTTTTATGCTTGGAAAACATTTTTTAAAAACTTTTCAAATCAAACTTTATTCAAACGAATAAAAAAAATGCAAGGACCTAATTGTAAGAAAAGAGGACATACTTGTAAGAAAAGAGGGACCTATCTGTAAGAAAACAAAAGTTATAGAAGTTATTTAAAAGCAAAACATTTTTTTTTTATTTTTTATAGAAAGGAATTGATGGCCTCCGGCGACAGAACTCCGTTGTCGACGACCACCGGGGGGGGGGGGGGGG
>JAMKQA010070075.1:0-14873 GCA_024699735.1 Posidonia australis | reverse complement strand
ATGTATTTCCCCCCCCCCCCCCCCCCTAAAAAAGGCAACATTAAATCTAGATGAGCATGTGACTAAAAGGTTGGTAATCTCTGATTTCAATCAATATTTAAAAAAATAATGGGAATAAGGGTGCCGTATGTGTTGGTGGATTCTAGCATCCAAATAGTTATGATGATGCTAATAAGACACAGAACATTGAAATTTGTTTAATTCATTGTGTGCCTGTTTAAGTAGCAATGGAAAAGATAGTAAAAGAAAGAAATATTTATTGCATTCATTGCTTAATGGAGAAGAAAGACTCTCGTGTAGGAGATCATCACTATCATTAGGTGGTAGTCCGGGATTTTCATGGAAACCCCATTTTTCCTCTTTTTTTGGCTTTTTTTAGCAAGACAAATGTCTTGTAGCCCCTAACAGTATTAAATCTTAATAAACTCCAGTATGACGTCAAGCTCGAGCAATTGACATAACTAGTCCTTTAATAACAAATATTTTAATGATCCTACTGTGGAAAAAAATAGGAGATAAATTAACTTACAAAAGTAATTTATTTTTATAATACACACACGCACAGATATATACATATATATACATATACATATGTATACGCATTTGAAGCATACGATTAGTAATCCTATCACTCACATAAACACAAATACCAAGTAGTTTATTAATGATCTCTAAAACTTTAGTTCTCAACATTAACGAATTAGCAAATTCATAAACAAAACAGTCATAACATATTTGCCTGTCACTCTTGCCTTATATAATTGTCCAATTTAACAATAATTGTAAATATTGTATTCTTAATTTGATGACTAAACTTGACAAAATTTTCAGAATAAAACAAAATACAAGTGGTGCACCTGTGAAAAGAACAAACTTAACAAGTTACTGTTTGTTCACCAATTATATGTATATGTAGAGAGAGAGAGAGTAAAGAGATCAATTGCATCTTCCTACAAATTAACTTAGTTAAGGACTGAAATGTTGGATCTTAATCTAAGGAACATACTTAAAACCACCTATTTTGAAGTAATACTAGTAGTAGTTTTCTTTTTGAAGGGAAAATTTTTTGAACATTTGTTTAATTACATTTATATATGACGGTTATTGCTTGCCACACTTTCAATTTCAAAATTATTTTGTAGTTATTTTTTACATTATTTTTATCTAGTGCTGCTTTCGTAATGTTTTAATTTAGTTTTATACTGTTTTTATTTTATTCAATGTTACTAAATGTACATTTAGTATTATAATTTATCAAAATATCAATTTTATTTTTTACCATTTTTTATTGGATTACTTTCAATTATGGTAATTACAAGTTTAGATTATTCTTTTTTGGTAACAGTAATTTTTATAGTTCTTGCAGATAAGTAGTTCATTGGATGTTCATTAAAATTTATAGTTAAGAATTTATTATTACTAAGAACAACAACCATGACACATTACTGATTTAGTATTACTAATTTAGTGTCACACAATAATGAAACAATAATGAAAAATGGTATTCAACATGTTAGTAATATTAATAATATTAAACAGATTGTTTTATGTTGAAGGTCTTGGGTACATGTGGTTGGCAGATCAGAAGTCTCGACGATTATGTGGGCAATGGAGATGGTTATTGACAATAACGGACCATGCTGATGGTTGTTGATTGCTTCTTCTTCCATTTCCTCCTCATAGAAGTCATTCGTTCATTTAAGAAGGAAATCGATTGTAGTGTTAAGGTTAGGGTTGGTGGTGGCGTTGGTGGAGAAGTAGAAGAACAGGATGACATGAGCACGATCATGGATGTGGGCGAGGGGGTTCGCGAAGTGGATGTTAGTGCCAAAAACGATGTAGAGAGAGTGGCAACGTCAGCCTTGCAGGTGAATGCTGCAGGAGCTTGCTCGTAGACCTTGTACATCCACACACTTGTGGGGAGAGGACAAGACTGTAGTGGTAGCATGGACACGGTATCGCATGGACTGTAATGATCTACATGAGGTGACATGTGTCATTGCGAGAAGGGGTGGTGCTGCGTTGGGGAGCGACTGCAATGATCCACGCAAAGGGAGAAACGACATCACGTCAGGGGGGTGGCTACAGTGATCTGCACTAGGTGGGAGGCAGTTGTAGTGATCCACATGTGGTGTGCAGTCAGCAGGCATAGGGGGAGGCAGCATCACCATAGGGAAAGGAGGATTCATGCGGCGACAGGTCCGCTACTAGGTGCCCAAGGGGGGAGGGCAGGTGTAGTGTGGCGGTTGGAGGGTTTGAGAGAGAGGCGGTGCGTTAAATGCTTTCTATTTTTTGAATTCCAAAAAAAACAAAAACCAAATTATTTTTAGGGTGCAAAAGCAACTTTAGGTTTTGAGGGAAGGTGCTATAGATCTATACTCTCTCTCTCTCTCTCTCTCTCTCTCTATATATATATATATATATATATACATTTAAAGCATTCAATTAGCTATCCTATCACTCACATAAACACAAAAACCAAGTAGTTTATTAATGATCTCTAAAACTTTAGTTCTCAACATTAATGAATTAGCAAATTCATAAACGAAAAGTCATAACATATTTGCCTGTCATTCTTGCCTTATATAATTGTCCAATTTAACAATTACAGTAAATATTGTATTCTTATTTGATGACTAAACTTGACAAAATCATGACAAAAAATTCAGAATAAAGCAAAATACAAGTGGCGTTTCTGTGTAAAATAACAAGCTTAACAAGTTAATGTTTTGTTTACCAATTTTGAGCCTTACATGCAGGAAGCATGACATGAAGGGTGGTGTCAGTGGTTGTATAAACAAATATACCTTGGGTACAAGAAGCTTGTTTGATCTGCACCACGAAGATATTCCTGAAGCATCTGGGGATGATACTCTAAAATCTGTTTGCTTTGAACAATAGTCAATTAAGGGAAAGTATAACCTTAAAACAATGGCATTAGCTCTAACCATGGTGATTCTCTAAACATGTGCTGCTTTACCTCTCGATAAATTAGTTCCCGTACATCATCCTTTGTCAGTTTCCTTCTTTCAAATTCGAACTCCATTTTTGATATTGGTTGTGTTGATGGTTCACGTTCAACATTTGCTAAGCCTCTGAAGTATGGATCAGCTAAAGCCTGAAAAGATACCCAACATTGAGCATCAATCTGAAGTTCGTAAGGATATCCCTCCAATGAAAGTTACACTGTGATTTCATTTCAAGTTGGTCCAGTCATTTAACCTAACCTCCTCAGCAGATGGCCTATCTTTCGGATCAAAAGCAATTAGCCACTCAAGTAAACGGAGAGCCAGAGGATCTACACCAGGAAACTTCTGTGCGAATGGAACTGCTGACTTTTTCCGCATGCTACTCAAATAACGTTTGGCCTTCTCATTTCGTATCTACAGCAATGGAGAACCAATAGAAAGAATGGGAAAAGATGACTGAGACATAGACCCCACAATATGTTTATGCAGAAATTACAGAATGAAGACCAAATCTTAACTAAGTAAAATTCATGATGGTATGTTTTCTCAAGTTTCATTGTGTATATAGATGCTTTGTACCATTAAACTAGAACGAGAGAATCTGTCTTCGGAATCAATGACATGAATATACTGTTATGAATTATGTCTCTCGTTCTCCCACAATTGTCACGTCATTAATATCATGTACTCAGCTTGTGGCTTTCCAATAAAAAGAACCATCATATCCCAATCTATAGTAAGAGTAAACCTACAATTTCCATGTTTTACATAATATCTGAGAAATGTTCCAAGGAAGAGTGTGCCATTCTTTTTTTACTAGTAGCTCAATATGTCTACAAGTTCTCAGCTTATCCCATATATTAAAAAGCATAGGTACCAATACATTCACCATCTATGACTATCATTAAATATACTGAGATGCATATGCAAAACTACTAGGATGGTATAGGGAAAAAAATTATAATAAGACAACTTTTTTGTAGAAAAAGACGATTAAACTTAAAATTTCCAAAAATAATATTAGGACAAGTAATTTACAAAACAATTCAATATTTGGCTACCAAGAGATGACAAAATTCGAATTTTTAATCCAAGCACGTTTTGGAATTGAACAGCACCAATGTTTACATCAAAATATGATTTTATGCACCGATTTAATAATAAAATCTCCAAAGAAGATGTTTACTTGCATGCAGCGAGGGAGTTGCAAATAGAAAGAACTCACCCTGGCTATAGACTCATGGGAAGGAGTACCAAGTAAATCAGTCATGAGATCCAACTGGTGAACCACATTTTTTCCAGGGAAAAGGGGCTTGCCAGTTAGCATCTCAGCAAATATGCACCCTATGCTCCAGATGTCAATAGCAGGTGTGTACTGCCAAAATATGAAGATACACTAAAGGTCAGCAACACCAGTAACAATGACAAAGAAAACTGCAAATATTTGGTGCAAAGTTTAAAAAATGAACTGGAATATGGTTCTCTCCAGATAAATTTTTGTCTGCAACTTATATAAGGAAAATGCCAAAAAAATAGCTATAAATTGAACTGTTAAGAGTTTCTAAAAAGCTTAATTACTAGTCAAAAAAATGCACAAAATCCCTGGAATGAACTATTATGAGACATGAAGGATTTGATCCTAATTTGGGCATGCAGGCATATGCTTAAGAGAATATATGGAAAAATTACGCAAGCTTTTCTCCCAAGTAGCACTATTTGGGCCCAGACCTGCCTGCTATGAGGGCAGTATAAGGGCATGGCATTTCTTTGGTCCTCCACGTCCTAAAACAATGCATGCTACAACCATCAACAAATTGTTTAGATCTTACAAGCTTACATCCATGACCTGCCTTTCCAACCTCTTGCATAAAAGGCTGCCATCATTCACAACTAGCCATCATGCACAAACCCTGAAGAGATGTCAGTAGTTAAGTATTGTTAGAGAGGTTATATGGGTTATCTTGTATTAGGATAATTGAATATCCATTTATACAAACCTATAAATATGCAACATGTAACCCCAAATTAGAAAATATTATTCTTCTTTCTCTTCCACTTCACATGGTACCAGAGCACATGAGAAAATCCTAGGGTTTCCTCAACCTCCACCTTCTTTGATAGCTTTTTCGACACCAAGCAGCTTCTCCAATCACTTCGTCGGCACTAACCAACCTCTCTAGAGCTCTCCCCACCGCCATCAGGGTCCATAAACCCCCAGTGTCCCGCTGTCTGGCCTTCCATGCCTCTTCGCCGGCACCACCAGGGTCGTCAACCCCCTTTTCCCAACACTGTTAGGCCCTTTCTCCACCATCTGTGTCCCCAACAGACCTCTCCTCTATCAATTCCAGGGCCGTCAAGCCCTTCCTCTATTGGTACCAGCCTCCATAACCGTTGACGTCCCCTTGGTCACCTTAAACAAGCCACAAGGCCTATCCGACGATCCATCTAGAGCCGCTCACCGACGATCGGGTTGATGACTTCTACTTCTATGTAGTCCATGTGGCGAGTTGTATATGGTCTTTTCTATTACTACTGAAGGTGATTTCGCATTGTCCACCTGATCTACTGCCTCCTGTAGGTTCTTGAACCCTTCTATTGTTTAATTGAGGGTATTTCATCACTACGTTGGACCTAGACAGCACTTTTAAATTTGATTTCTTCAAAATCAGCATGACTTCAAGGGAATTTCTTATTAAAAACCTCAATGGAACCGCTCAAAAATTTGATAGAAAGAACTACTTGTTGTGAGCACAAAGTTTTGAGACATTTCTGACTACACATCGCAAGAACAAACATCTTACTGAACCTTCGCTTGATGCAAAAGACAGCTCTTATGACGACTAGTATACTGATAATTCTGCTATTGTCTCTTCGATGATAAATAATATGGAACCAAATGTTGCTCGTAATGTGATGTTTTTAAGACTTGTAAAGAAAATTTGGAATACTTTGAAGCAGATGTATGAATATACGAAAAATATTTTTTGTGTTTTTAGATATACAAGCAGATCTTCTCACTACGAATGCGAGAAAATTCTGTACAGGACTATTTTGTTTCACTAGGGGCATTTCTACATGAGCTTGACATTTATCAACTGATATTGCTATGATACGCTAGTACAAAGAGGAATTAGTTGTTGCAGCTTATCTTTTTTGTTTGACCCCAAAACTCCCGTCTCATAATCAAAGCCAAATCCTTGGTGCAGACTCTACCCCCAGTCTGGAGACTACTTCTCTCGAGTCCTCCGTATTTCCATTGGCACCTCTACTACTTCTTCTGATCATTCTATTATGACTGCTACTCAAGATCGTGGTCACAACTCTAGTCGTAACTTTAGTCGAAGAGAAGGTTATGGACGTATGGATGGGAAAGGTCGTGCACCATGCGAGCACTACAGTCGTACAAATCACCGATCATATCGTTGCTGAGAGAAATTTAACAAACCAGATTGAACACAGGTTTCCACTAAAACACAGAGTACTCTACCTATAGTTACTTTTGCTACAAGTTTGCCTTCAGTGACTTTCACAGGATGAGTATGCTCAATTCCACTAGTTTCAAGAAAGCCAGTTCTCCACTGCTATGGCATCACATGCCACTGCTTCTACCTCAGGTACTAAAGATAGTTCTTGGATTATTGATTTAGGAACATTCTCTTACATGACAGATAGCCTTAACCTTTACTCACGTATATCCCAATTACCCGACATTAGATTTGTTTATAGTAGGACTTATTATGTTTCTAGACAAGATATTATCCGTGCTACGTCTTAGTTAACATTAGATAAAGTCCTCTATATTGCTGCATTTTCAATTAATCTTGCTTGGGACGTACTGACAGTACTTTAGAATTCACTCAAATGAACCTTTGAAATAATTGTGATTCTTTAAGTGTTATATATCAAACTTTTTGTCCGCATACATCTCAACAAAATAGGGTTACTAAACGCAAATATTGACATATTCTTAATGTAGCGTACTCTATCATGCTTGAGACACATGTTTCCAAGTATCTATGATCAGATGTAGTACTCACAGCCTCCTATTTCATCAACTGTATACCATCTACCCTACTTGAAAGGGAGATTCCTCTTCAACGATTACATCCTAATAGAGACATTTTTACTCTTACTCCACGGGTATTTGATTATGTTGCTTTTGTTCAAAATTTAACTCCAAATCTGGATAAACTGGCTCCACGATCTATTCGTCTCAACAAATTATGTTGCCTTTATTGGATACTCTCATACTCAACGAGGGTATCGATGTTTCATCCCTACTACTAGAAAGTACATTGTGTCTACAGAGGTTACATTTTTTAAAAATAAGTCCTTCTTTGATAGTATTAATCTACCTGTAGAGAGTATTCCTTTACGAGTACCTGTAAAGTCTTGTGACATTGATGATACTAACATCACAATTGCGAAAGACAAAATGCCTTGTCCTTTGCAGGTATATCATTGACAACAGCACCCTTCTACAGCCATTACTTCTTCATCTTCTACAAGTCTACCACCCACAGTCCTTGACTTATAATTGCCACTCAAAAAGGTACATGTGCTTCCATTATCCATCTTATTTTACATTTTGCTAGCTATAATAGACTTCACTCTACCTATCGTATTTTTGCATTGTCTATTGCGTCTAAATTACTTCCCAAAAACTACCAAGAGATTATATCATTATCACAGTGGAAAGCAGCTATGGACAAGGAGATATAAGTTTTAGTGTCTCGAGGTATATAGAATTTGATCCTTAGACCAACAGATACAAATGTGGTTACATGTAGATAAATGTTTACTATCAATTATAAGCTTGATGGTAAGATCGACAGATACAAAGTACGTCTAGTAGCATATGGGTTTACACTGGAGTATGGTGCAAACTATGTTGAGACCTTTTCTCTAGTAACGAGGTTGAATTCCAAAAGGATTATTCTTTCCGTTGTAGTGAACCACTCTTAGGAGCTTACTTAGTTAGATGTGAAGAATACTTTCTTATATGGTGATTTTACATAACAAGTGTATATGGAGCAACCTCTTAGATATGTTATTCCAGAGGAGAATCAGGTATGTTTGCTTAGAAAGCAATTTATGGTCTCAAGTAAAGCTCACGTGCCCAGTTCAAAAAATTCAATAATATCATTATGGATTGTAGGTTTCGACGATGTGCTGTCGACCACTATGTTTTCTACAGTTACATGAAGTGTGGATGTGTAATTCTTGCAATATATGTGGATGATATTTTGATCACTGATAGTGATACTGTAGACATTCAGAGGATACAAAGCAACTTGCAAACATACTTTATCACCAAAGACATAAGCAGATTCAAGTATTTCTTGGATACTGAGTCTACTTACGCCAAGGATAAGTTGACGTTGTCCCAGAAGAAATATGCATTGGACCTTTTATAGCAGACTGATCTATTAAGGTGCAAACCAAAGAACATTCCATTTGATCAAAGTCTAGATCTTTGGGATAACTTGCCGCCTGTTTTAAAGGACATAAGCAAGTACAGACGTCTGGTTGGAAAACTTATCTACCGGACTGTTACATACCCAAACATTACATACACTATTGGAGTACTCAATCAATTTATGGAGGAACCAAGAACAATACACTAGTTGAGGGCCTTGCAAGTACTATCTTATATTAAAAAAACTCTTGATCAAAAACTGGTTTATAGAAACAACAATCATTTACATGTTGAGACGTATTCAGATGTTGGTTATGCAAGAGATCAAAAGTCTATTTCTGGATATTGCATGTATGTCGGAGAAAATCTGATTACATGACATAGTACGAAGCAAAATATTGTTTTTAGATCCAATACTGAGGCCAAATATCGATCTATGGTACATACTACTTGTGAAATGATGTAATTCCACTCCTTTTTGGCAGAATTAAGCTTTTCTATTGATATACCTGTGAAAATGTATTATGATAGATGACTATTTATATTACTAACAATCTAACCTTCTATGAACATACTAAACATATTGAGGTGGATTATCATTACATCCAAGATATGGTGATGTAAGGGATAATCTCTATTCCTTACAGGAAATTCTCTAATCAATTTGCAAACATCTTCACTAAAAGGCTGACTGAATGTAAGACTATACAGTCTCTTTGTATCAAGCTGGGTACGATCAATATACTCCAACTTGAGGGGGAGTGTTTGGAGTTAAGTATTGTTAGAGAGGTTATATGTACTATCTTGTATTAGGGTAATTCGATATCTATTTATCCAATCCTATAAATATGTAACATGTAACCCCAAATTAGAGAATATTATTCTTCTTCTCTTCCACTACACATCAACTATCTCATGGCACAATTACAGATAGAAGAATCCCAAACCACTGGAACAATCCAACCAACACATGGCATGGGGAAAGAGAGATGTATCGTTGCATATCTCCATCTTCACTTACTACAGATACTTTTAAAAAAAGCCCTAAATTTAGAACCAGGCAAAGCTAGACATAGCAGTAAAATAAGCTATTTAGTGTGATCGCCCGTCTCTCGAGAAAGAAGAATTACTGGCCAACCCAAGCCCTTTTTTTTCCCTGCATCAGACCTGATGTGTATATTTTCTGTATTCCTTTTGTGGCAAATACCCAACCCTGCATTCCAAGTCTCAACACAAAACTCTACCCTTATAGTACATGATTGTGAATGGAAATGACGAGTTGTAGCATAATAATCAAAATGCCATTTTACAACCTTTAGAAAATAAGATTGAAAAAATGAGGGCAACCAGGTAGTAGAACAGGTACACAAGTTGGCTGTGTCACCAATGATAAAATTTCTCGTGAAGCTTGGTGGTTTGACATAAATTTATTATGAGAAGGTCAGGCTTCATTGCAACTGATCATTGTAGTCCTTATTTTTTATTTTTAAGGGCCACAAGTTTAGTAAATGTGGTTGTTGAAACTTTGCCAGTTTCATCAAAATGAAAAAAAACGACTTAATATGGATAAAATTGGTGTGCATGATTCTTTGAGGGTTATTGCAAGTGCAATTTACTTAGATTGACATTTTTTACTGTAATTATCATAAAAATGGTCCTTTACATAATAATCTATGCCACATAATTTACAAACATAGATAATTCATTTAGCTCATAGTATGTTTGGGCTCGATCCACGTAGAAATGGCAGATATGACATGCCTATGCTGTATTCTATAAAATTTTCAATGTCCTTTATCAATTGCACATTTGAACTAGTTATAGATTTTGTCAATGACAATGATACTCTAAATTACACTAAATTTACTGAAGCAAATCTAATCCAAGCATCACTAATTGAGTACATATCGACCTGAATGACTGTAAAGGTATATAGCTTATTGAAGTATAAAGATGTTGCATAACTCACCTTAGAGAAAAAAGAGCCACATAGTTCTGGAGCTCGATACCATCTAGTTGCCACATAGTCCTTCAAAGAAAAGAAATAAATAAAATAAAATTTGTGTATGTCAAAGAGCGACACCAATAAATGTTTTGTCAAGTCACTACAAAATAAAGTATGCCATAAATGTTTTGTGTATTCCATATATAAATGTTATGTCAAAGGGCAACAAAATGGGTTGTCAAGTCACTCATATTATTGAGGCTGAAATTGCAGAAGATTCCTAATACCTAAACTTTTGAAGGAATCTATATTGCAAGTGATAAGCATACCATATAAAGACAGATCTCAAACAAATTTGATTTGCACTAATAAATTGCATTTGAAATTGGAGTCCTGTTTTGTCAGGGAGCCACTTATGCATCATTTCCAAATGTACTCTGTGTTTCCAGCTTTTGATGGCCTGCTTCTCAAATCTAGTCCATTTTAAACCCCATTCTATGGGACTCCAAAATTGAGTTCTCTCATGATTTGCTTTTAGGTGATTTTTATGGTTAAAGGTATTCTGTTTTGCAGATAGGCTGTAAATAGAAGCTATGACTAAAAAAGAAAGAAGAAAATGTAGAAGCGCAAAGGAGGAGAAACATACAGTCCAGAAGATAGCTGATGGTGCGTCATTGAAAGATACACGTGCAAGACCAAAATCGCAAATCTTCAACTTGCAGTCTGCATTTGCGAGGATGTTCTTTGGCTTCAAATCACGATGGAATACATTTGCTGCACAAAATTTAAAAAGAAAAAGGGAAACCTTGGTGTTTAATAGAAGGAAAAAATTGACAGAGATAGAACAGGTCAACAAAATTAACTAAAGAGAGTGCTCAACTGCCTAACCTGTATGGATATACTTCAGTGCTCGGAGAAGCTGGTATAAGAAGAACTGGTAATGTTCTGGGGTAAGATCATCATTTGCCTTGATCACCTGGTGAAGGTCAGATTCCATCAGCTCAAAAACAACATAGATGTCCTTGAACTCTCTCCGGGAAGGGGGAAGCATGATGTGTTTTATCTCCACGATATCCGGATGACGCAGCAAACGGAGAAGCTTGATCTCTCTGAGAATCCGGGTGGCATCGGAGACATGCTCAAAGACATCATTGATCTTCTTGATTGCAACTCTCTCACCAGTGTGTGCATCAACGGCAGCTCCAACAACCCCATAGCTTCCTTTCCCAATGACTTCCTGGATTTGGTATTGGTTGGCCTCACCATACTCGGTAAAGAATTCCGTGTCAAGCATGCTCTGAGAAATCCAAGAAAAGAACGAACAGAAAAGGAAGCCTCGTTAGAACCATTTCTATTGCTGGCAAACAATGAACAAAAGAACAAGGGATCCAATGGTATAGAATAAAAGTCAGAATCTTTTTTCCCCACATGGTAGTATCAAAAAAATGGAGAAGGACGTAATAATCATCAGAACATGCAACGGAATCTAGAAAAGGGCAAACCTTTTGGATGAATTTCTTGGGTAAAAAAAAACAAACAAACCCAATAACTAACTATTCACAAGCAACAAAAAAACATGAGAACAAGGACAGGGAATCATCATAGGCCTAGCAACAGAAAGGGGGGAGAAGATCCCCCCGAAAAGGGAGAGGGAGAGAGATAGAGAGATAGAACAGAAAACACAGCAGGATGCGCTCTTTCTCTCTCTCTCTCTCTCTCTCTCTCTCTCTCTCTCTCTCTCTCTCTCGTTCTCTTTCTCTTCCCCCCTGTTACAAGTCCACAACATAAACTACACGAGGGGATGTAAAAACAACCAAGCCATGACCTCAACTGGTAGAATAAAAAAGTAATAAAAATTTGTACTTGCAATGCGAGAGAAGATGAGAGGAAGCCGACACGTCCCAACCAACCCAAAATGCCACGAACCTGATCGCCACCTTATCTACCAATTTTTCTTCCTTCCCTTCTTAAAAAATAAACCAATCAATCAAACACCAACAGAGAGAGAGACAGAGAGAAAGAGGCAAGTAGACAACAAAAAAACGCAATAAATGGCACAAAGATCGCATCTTTTCCCTCGAGAAGGCACAAAGATCGCATCTTTTCCCTCGAGAAGGCACAAAGATCGCATCTTTACACATAAAATCATCATCCTTTCTCCCCTCACGATCACGAACCTTCCTGTGAGGATCCAAAGAAGCCATCTTGGCGCGCTTAGGGACGCGGATGAGACTGATCCCGGTCAGGTCAAGATCCTCAATAACCCTAATGTCGTCCTCTTCTTCTTGGGTATCCCGATGGTCTACTCCTACGAGGGACGTGGAAGAGGTGGTGGTTGATTTGGGGCGGCGAGAGAACCAGCGACGGACGCCATCCACGAGTGCGCCTCCCCCCATATAAAGAGGGCAGAAGAAGCTAGACGAGGGAGCTGCGGATCCAACGCAGCACCAGCAGCATTCCTCCTCTCTCTTGTTTCTCTCTCTAAAAAAATTTGATTTTGTTTTTTTTCCTCCTGGGATTTCTGTCCTCCACTAATCGCGTCGTGTGCTGTCCGCCCTCCTCTGACTGCTACTGCTGCTACTACTCCACCTTTCGCTCCTCTCCAATCGCCCGCTTCCGATCCAATCTTGATACACTTCTACTTCTTGGGTTCTTCTTCTTCTCGACCTTCTTCTTTTTGGTGGTGTTTGAAATTGTGGTGGTCTGGAAGAAGAATGGAGTTTGGAGGCTTTTGATGTGGTTTGGTTCACAGGATTTCCGGCGCAACAAATGAAAGAAAATGTTTGTTCTTCTTGTGTTGTGGTTGTTGTTGTTATTTATTTATTTTTATTATTATTATGACAATTAATAGTAAATTAATGGCAGTTTGGATTTATGATCTGACAGTGTTTTTTGGCCAATAACTTCTTTATAATGTATATTTTCCTGAATGTTCTTTTTATAAAGAAATTTATTTTAATATCCTTCTGGGACTAAAGATTGCGTGGAATACATCTGTTACGAACTTTTGTCAACTTATGTTACCTACCCTTAACTTAACCTAGGCTTAAAAGTAATTAGATGAGTAGAAAATTATTAACCTATACTCTGTTTACGTCACTCTCATCCTCTCTTCTTTCGTAGACATCTTCTCTTCAGGCGTTACGAGAGAAGAATTGAGGTACTTTTTCTCAAAAAGTTTGATAACAACATCTGAATCACCACGAATCTACTTCCCTTTCCTAGTAAACTTAATCACCGTTACCTTTCCTTCCGTATTAACATCCAAAAGCCTACAGCAACTAATCCATTGATTAAACACATCATCATTGTCATCCTCTCTACAGTCCAACTCCTGCCTATTACTTATTGTGACCGTGTCCGTCCGTGACCGATCGCCCGACCCGGAAGGAGAGGGGTGGAGAGGAGGAGATCACAGCCATACCAATGACGACGAAGGCGCAAGGATAAAAGAAAAAAGAAAAAGATGGAGTCGCCACCTAATCTTTTAAGGGAAAGACGAGGAAAACCACAAAAGGATGAATGCGTGAGATGCAAATGGAAAGGCCGGATGTCTGTTAACCAGAGGATGGGTAAGGATTACTATTACGCACGAAGAAGGTGTTAGGCACCCTCGTACGCCCGAGAAACTCGGTCTTTCAAGTCCAAATGCTTGCTAAATGTTTGATGAATGTTTGCCAACTGGGATCATGCTCTAATCATGTTAATGTGTATGGATGTGACAAGGCTAAATGAATGTGCAAGCCGATGCGTGAAAACTGCGAAGAAACCCACATGAAATCATGATAAAGTCGTGCAAATCAAAAGGGGAAAAATAACCCGTGATAGGGTTAAATGTCGGCTTTGACAAGTCTTTTGCTGTATGCCCTCGAGCGATGAGGAAAATCGTGAAAATCGGAAAAAAAAAAAAAGGGAAAAAATAATCCGTGATGGGTCAAATGTCGGCTTTGACAAGCCTTTTGCTGTACGCCCTCGGGCAATGAGGAAAATCATGAAAATCGAAAAAAAGAGAAAAATAATCCGTGATGGGTCAAATATCGGCTTTGACAAGCCTTTTACTGCACGCCCTCAGGCGATGGAAAATCAAAACAAGTGAAAACCTGGAAAACGAGGTAAAGACTAAGCTCGGAACATAGCTAAAAAGCGTGCACCAAGCTAGGAAGAAGAGACGGAGAAAACCGTGCAAAAAGATGTGAAAAATATGCGAAATGCAAGTGTGAGTGCAAATCTGAAGAAATCTAGGGGGTTTTATGCAAAAAAACCCAAATCCGGAAAAAACCAGTATTCAGAAGCCCAAATCAGCGAAAATACATAGGAAAACACATTCCGTGCATGTATGATGAAATCTAGGGTCAAATGTGCTTCCTAGTGCAAAATGAAGTTCCTTAGGGGCTAAAATGCAATTTACCCACTACTACATGTAATGTATGTCAAATCAGCACAAAATCAGGGTAAAAATGCAAGGAAAACATTCAAAAATGATTCAGAAAAGTTTCAGGGGCAAAACAGTCATTTTACCCCTGAAAACAGCAAATCAGAG
>JAMKQA010070074.1:0-11467 GCA_024699735.1 Posidonia australis | reverse complement strand
TTTAGCTGGATTAAGTGGATTAGGGTTTATTGTTGGATTTTTAAGTGGATTTAATTGGATTTTGTTTGATTAGGGTTCTTGTTAGGGTTTTGTTGGATTTTAGGTGGATTTTAGCTGGATTAAGTGTTTTATTTGCTTTCAGAGAATTTTAATGGGTTTTAGTGTTTTATTAGGTCATGTGGGCTAGTGTGGGTCTGATAGGGGCCTACGTGGACTAGGGTTTTGGTGGTCGCAACCAGAGCATCAACCGGAGGAGCCTGCTGCCAAATGAGCTCAAAATTGGAGTGTCTACAGATACATTCTTATCAATGCACAACTCTTTGGTGTAACAATTAATGAGATCTTTATAATTGCCATTTTTTCCACTTTGTTGAATTTTAAATGTTTTTCTGTTTCTATTTCGAAGCATATCCTATGTGTTTCTTTATCTAATCGTTAGATTTTCCTTTTTCATTTTAACTTCTAATTTGGCAATAAATAAGATGAGCAAATAGAAACAAAAAATATATTACTATACACTATTTGTTTCTCTATCAACTCCTTTTTTTTCCCTTTTTTCTCTTTTTGTTAAATTGATACTATGTTTTAATTCCACCATATGGGTCCAATTATTCCAACAACTATGTATATATACTTCTTACTATTATATTAATCAAGGATGGGTTTTTTTTCCTCGAAATAAGGAAAAGCTAGAGGAGAGGTTCTTCTCCTCCTACGTTTTTCTTATTTATTTATTATTTTTTGGATTTTACAATGTTCAACTTCTTTTTGGTAAGTTTTCAAATTACAATTAATGACTACCATTTTTTTTTATACTATTTTTGGTGTTTAAAATTTCTAGGAGAAATAATAAAGTATACTTCTCTTCAACCACGTTTTTTAAGTTTTTTTTTAATTATTGGCTTTCTTTGTTTGTTAAGTTCTTAACAATTACTTTTTTACTTCCATTAATTTAACATGGGTTTTTTAAATTTTCAAATCATCTCCTATATCTAATATCTATGCTGACTATCTAATCTATCTATCTATCTAATACTAATATACTAAGCAAAAATGTGATGAACAAATGAGAGTCAACTACCCTTCCATTTTGTCACCACGACTTTTTGAGATCAATTTATTATTATTATTATTTAATCTCATTAGATAGGACCCACCTATTTGCAACCTTTCTTTTCCTACAAACGATAACTACAACCATATTTCTTTTCCTTAATCTACTACGTTTTTTCTTAGATTATTCTATTTAATTAACAATGCATTCAAATTTGGAAAAGTCATCAATCTCTTTACCATTTTGTAGGGTCCATGAAGCATTTTTCACACTTTTTTTTATTGATGAATTTCTAAATTTCTTTATTTGGTAAATTATATAATGTAGTCAATAAGCACTCTTTTTAGTTACCTTACTCTTATAAAAACCTATGTGATGCACATAGAATTAATAACAATAAAATAAATAAAAAATTAAATTTAAAAACAATGTTAAAATCAACTAACTTTTTTCATTATTCATAGTTCATTTTTTCTTACAAATCATCTCTTCCTATATTATGGTATGTTCAATTTAACAAGTGAAAAACCAACACAATCAATTATTCATAATTCAATCTATTTAATATATTATGCTAGGAAGGTGATGATTAATTTAATTTTATAATATTATCTATTTATACAAATTTAGGATGGAGGTGACTTAAAGATTACTAAAAAATCAATATCTCATGTACTCCAAGATTTAGATTTGATAAAATGAGGTTTACAATTTTTTCCAACGTTTATTATTGGTCAATAGATGCTTTGGTAATACTTGTATGTGTCTTTTTTGTTAGAGATTTTTTTCCTCTTTTCTCTCATGAGACAAATTTACTGTTACATCAACGTAATTTCAATGGCTTAATATCTAATAATTCTCAATGGACAATATAATATTAATTTAAATATATATTCTTAACATCTGACAATGGCGTTTTTCCATGCACAATTAAGGATTATTCTTTAGAAGATCCATGCAAGCATAATTTGTAACTTACATATTATTATTTTTAACATTATTATTTGTTCAAATGAGATTAGATATCCTTTTAGGTGTTTTAGGCTCAAATGATATTAGTATTCATGATGTTGTTTATATATAGATTGGGTTATGTATCTAATTCAATAATTAATAATGGATAATGAGAACTTTCATTTAAAAAGCTTTATCATGAAAATGTCTGATATTTAATTTGATTTTTTTTATTCTTCACGTTTCCTTTTTGCTTAATTTGAAAGAGTCAAAATCTTTTTATCTTTTTTTTTCAACTTGATTTTATTTACCTAGCTTTATCTTAAACTTTAGTCTATTTTGATCAATAAGCATTTTTTATTGCTCTTTAAATTTTAAAAGCTAATGTTTGTTTTATAATTCTTTCATAATTTATTTCCCTATGATTTTAGGTTATTTTAATTTCGTGGAGACTTGAATTTGTTGTAGCTTTATTTTGTTTAGAGTGACTTAGTATGTTGAATTTGTTTTCTTTTCCTTTAATGGTTTGTAATTTTTAAGCAATCTATCTATCTCAATTTTCAGAGATCATGGCAATAGACACACACACATAACACACACATAGAAAAAGGCTCTTGTTTGTGCCTACAGGGAATTGCCTGTAGGCACCATTGTTTTTAAATTTTTTGTTTTAAAAAGAAAATCCGAATACATGGTTAGTTAATCTATATGATAATTTATTTTGTGTTAAAGTTTCATCCTAATCTGAATTATATTCATTGTTAATTTTTAATGTTAATTTTTAATCTAAAATTTAACAGTTAAAATTTAATAAAACGTGTTGAATTTTAAAACTTTTAAATCAAGGATTAATAATTTTTTGATTTAAATAAAAATTTCATTATACATTCATAGATATTTAATAAATACATCTATATGGTTTTTTTTTCATGTATTTATTTCAAAAAAAAAAGATGCCTACAATAATCATGTTGGTGTAGACCAACAGAAACTACAAGCCCATACATATATAAAGCCAATTTCTATTTTGTCTACATCACTTAATATGGTAGTTTCGCATGACCGTGTCGTTAACTTGGGTTAAAAGTACACGTGTTGAGAAAAGGGATTTTAAAAGGACAGCATGAAGTATAAACTTTTTTTTTGTTAATGCTGTGACGAGTTTAGAGTTCTCTCAGTCACTGTGACAATAAGACATTGTCCACATGAAGTATAAACTTCTTCCTCAGAAAAGGAAGGATTCATGTCATACCCACCTTATACAGAATATTGCAAAGAAACTATATGCTCTCTCTAGTCAACAACCTCATACACGCATGCACTACAAAAATGCTCCGCAACCAAAGACGGCTCGCTTGTATTCCACAGATTCTCAATGGTAGTGTTTATTGTTACCCTCAAAGTTATGACGTTCCCGCCTCAATTTGCTAATGGGAAGAGCTTACAGCCATATCAACATCGTGAACAGAACAAATAACAGTTCATAGTAAGTCTGCAATTTAAACCCAAGTTGCAATGCAGAAAGCCAAACAACGTATTATTCAACGTTTAAATCTTGTACATCGCTGAACATGTGAAGACACATAACCAAAAGAATCATGTTTAATCCTTTCCATCTTTAATTTACAGAATAAACTGCAATATCAGTGTTATTTATCATGTGCTTGGCATACAACCTAGTCAAGGACGGCGCATGGATCTGAGGAACGCTATCTTATTTATGCTAATAAGGCTTATGCACTCAAGTTTATCCAATAAGTGCAAAATTATTCCACGGGGAATAGCTAGTTTAATATTAATGCATCTTTTACTAAAAATGCATACAAGCAGACTATGACTTTACGAGCTTGCACCATACACCCTGAATCTTTCTTTAATCCGTTTGCCACAATCTGGGCAGGATTTTGCTCTCTTTTCATGATCCTCGTTGCAATTGATGCATAATATTTGATGAGCACAGGGCAAGAACACCACTAAAGCATCATCCTTCATGCATAGTGAGCATTTACGACCACAAGGTACTTGCATTTCAGATGATTCTTGGAGTTTGTAAGATCCGTAAGACTTCTTTCCAGTGCCATCTGGCTTTTGGGATGGCATATTGGATCCATCTCTACCATCTACAGATGAAATACTTGAAGACACAGATTGTGACTGAGTAGAGTCTATGGATGAGTTGAGGCGGGAAATTTCTTGTTCCAGTCTTTCAATGTCGTCCTTATGGCGCTGAGAATCAATTTCAATCTTTTGACGTAGTGCCTCCTGTCTCCTCTTAATGCTGATCTCAGCAGCTTCCTTGGCTCTCCTTTCATCTTCAACCTGCAAAATCGCATCTTCCTTTGCCTTCACTTCTTGCCACCATGTTGCCTGCAATTCAGTGAAAGATACTCATGGTTTAGACCCCACCGAAGTACAAAAAATGCTACAAGTATGTACAATTTCATATGAAAATGCAGTTACTATTTTTTTCACCAATGATACCCATTCTCACGGCAAACAATTCCTAAAATTACAGCAAAATCTATTTACCAAGACAAATATGCAACTACAAAAAAAAGAAACCAAAAGAGAGAACTTCCATCATTCAGATAGAGAGGGGGAGAGAAAAAGAGAGAGTATAAGAACTCAAGTGCTCTTTTTTCCTATATCTATAAATGAGAAGGCAGGTATTTAAAAGGCCGGTTTGGATGTACATTGCCATCTGATCAACTGCTAGATCAATACTAATACATTTACATTTAATATAGTGTGTCATTCTTTTTCAATTTTTTCATTTATGCCATAGGCAATGTTACTGAGATGTGAACTTCCAATCCCTAGTACAACCACTAGGAAGCTTCACCACTTGACCATTTCCTTTCCTGCTGCTGATGTGAAGGTCACATTAAAAACTTTTTCATGGTAATCTATGCTATAAGAGGCGCTAAACAACAAAAAATATCTACTAAGGGACAGGATTCTAATAGCTTAGGATCCTACACTACCTATAAATACTAGGTAAAAATTACAAAAAAAAGATCAAAGTGGTATAGAATGTGAGTGATCGTTATAATTCAAACCAACATCCAAGTCTAAATCAAATTGTATTCAACTATCACAAGTACAATTTTTTACTTATTCAACAATTATGTACATATATATCTACATATTCATTTACTAACGAAAGTTCAGTATAGTTTCCAGTTAAGCATGACTGCATGAATCTGTTTGATATCTTCACTAGTCAAAGATTGCAATTGCTCATGAATGAGCAAAAAATCGATCTTGAAGCAGCTGTTGATGTTTTATCATGAAAAAATTAGGAGTGGTTGCAGGTGCACGAGCATCTCATGAAAAAATTAGAAGGGTCTGCCACAATATTCCTGGAAACATCAATAATCCTTGTAAAGAGTGGAAATCATAATTTTATGTGTACAGACAAAGAGCTCAGTATATTTACTTATTTAATTCATTGCATGTAAAAAATAACAGGATGAGAAAGCAGAGCGATAAATGCATGGATACAGAAACATCTTGTGATTTATGGCTGGCAAGGAAAATCGGGTTTCTGGAAATTAAGACTTATGACAAAGTTGCATTTTAGTCATACAGGGGTATGAAGCCCTATGGATTGTGATTAATGAAATAAATATGATACAGAAATTTCTATCTGAAACAATTGAAAACAATGATAAAAATTGTGATATCTTCAATGATGTCGATGAAAGATCTCTATCCTCAGCAAATAGATGCAGATAAGATATGGATTAATCTGTATGCATTTTCACCTAGTAAAAATCAAGGTAGCATGAACATGGGACTATATATTAAGCCCACACTTCATGTTGGACTTTGATCCTTCCAAAATAGATAGTATGCCGGACATCAAAGAAATCACTGATAAAGATCTGGTAAAACAAGGAAGTCCACAAAAGTCTACTCAAGACTTAGAACTTTAACTTGTAATTTTAGAACAGGTTATAGCTACCAACAACAAATGTAGAACTATTTATATTTATTACAGAAACATGTATGGCAAATTAGAATTATACTTATAGATAAAAATCATATGTCAAAAATGTTGAACATATTGAATGCATAACAAATGTATGAATAAAAAATTCTTAAGACAAAAGGGAACATTAAGGCATACTATTAAATAAATAGCATATATCCAAAAATATTTAAAGTAATGTTCAAAATAATGATGAATAAAAAATACATAAACAATCAATTCTTAGGACAACTTTATGAGGCAATAATCTAACGCCAAGATAAATGTCTAAGTGGGAAAATTGGTTTTAAGGACTTTGTTGTGTTTGTCAAATTTGTAATCAAGCACATATTCTTTACAAATTCTAATCAACTTAATTTCAAAAAAAAGAAGAAGAAAATTTTAAGCTATTATGCTTGCTTTTCCTAAAAATGCATAAAATGGAAAATTTTTCCAAATTCAACCTGTACAAATGAAACGAAGTGGGATATTGTTACAAAGATAATTGACCTACCACCATGTTGATTATATCTTCAAGAGTTTACAAAGTTAGAGAATAGTGAGGAAGTAGAGGAGAACCGAGAGAGAACTCCCCAAATATCAGAGGTGTGGCCAAATGGCTGCAACATGGGAGCAAGGAGGGCTCACAGGTGAAAGGTATGTAGGATGGTAATTGTTGGGTATGCGTTGATTTGTGGTTTGGGTTCTTCCACTCCTCAGACTAGCATAATTGAGGGTGTGGAGGTCATGGTCGGCATTGACGTTCGTTCGACGTTAGCGTAGGGGCATCAATGATGGTAAAGTGGCTGGCAGGGATTCAGTTGATCACTGATCTCTTGGCATGGGTTTAGGTTTGGGGTCACAAAGAAGCAAAGGTTGTAGGTTGATGATGGTGGTGGGGGGTACTCTGCGTTTAAGCCCTTGAATTTTTATGTTATTGCATGAGTTGAGAGTTCATATGCTTTATTTAATCTATTTCAGAACAGTATCTGCACCTAGAACATTAGTGTATGCACATGAAAACATAGATAGTGGGATCATGATTGACCTGTTTAACAGGACACATTATGTCCTTTTAAAATTTATCAAGGTTAGCCATTTATGTTAAAGTGGTTAGCAGATCAGTCCTTAGGATTCCAGTAGAACTGTAATAGGACACCTCTATACGCAGATTTTTATATCTATGACCCTAAAATTTTGAAAGTGGGTTGATTAACTGTAAAATAATTTGATATTACAGTTGGTCAAAGCTTAGCTCATTTCGTAGCATTTCATATCAGTTCCAAATTTTATAATTATGACTAAATCCTTACAGATTACTACATATTTTATAATATGGAAATAAATCTTTGCTTAGTTAATAATGTTGATGTAGATCATTGCATATTCAATAATATTAGACTCTGGATTGATAATTTTGTAATAGGACATTGGAAATTAATCTGAAATTACATAGTGAACCCTGTACTCATGAAATATTACTGTTAAGTCCCTTTAGTAAATTAGTGCGTGTGTGATTATTTAGAAAATAAGTGGCTATGTGACTAATCAATAACTCAGTGCATGTATGCTTAATTATTAAATAGTAAAATAATTATTGCAAAGAGGTTTCAAAATTAAATAAGAATAAAACATGAAGTGCGATATAGAATAAGATAAGGTATCAACATTCTAATTCTTCAAAGTATTGACCCGACGAGGTATACACTAATCTGACAAAGTTTAGTGTTAGATCTTTATGAGAATTTAGTAGCCACGATAAGTCTACAAGACTCAAAGCTGAAGTCTACAAGACTCAAAGCTGAAGTCTAATGTTATCGACACAGGTCAATATATAAAAGGTCGTCATTAAATGATAATGAAAAGAAAATACTTGTGTTCATTGAATAACGAGAGTGAGAATGGATTATATACTGACTAGAAGACTATTTATGTTGATTGTGGATGATCTAAGGGATTCATTGAAAGAATTAATAAATCCGAGTAAAATGAAATTTACTTAATAAAGTATTGTGCATACATGAATGTTTTATTTCTATTTAATTTATTGGGTTTATTTCTGTTCATGTAATTAGAGGATGTTAGGTTAGCATCTCCTTCACACTAAGTTTTCGCAAACTCAATTGTGGTGTTGTCAACTACAGGTACGCATGAATTGTAGGGTTGCTTTGCTTTGGACATGCATAGTGGTTGATTCTTGTGGTTCATCATTACACATGAAACCTAAAAGAGTTAGATGTCTAGTTCTTTAATTTGAACACTAACTATTGTATTAAGACTCTGTTGAGCTTATTTAAGTAATGTATTAAATAAATTATATGGCTATCTTTTATCTGTTTGCGATGTTCTCACTCACACAAAATCTCTATTATTGCTTCCATTAGTCCGTGTGTGTCTAGATGTTACACCAACATTATTGATATTTGATCAACATGGACTGATGCGTCCAATATCTAGCAATTCCTGAAGTTCAATACAAAATCATGTCAAAGTTTAAAGTGTCACCAATGTTTCACTGATTTCGAAACTATGCAATAGATGGTAGGACACACGCATGTTGAACATTATCAATTCAGACGAACCGGCACTAGCCAATCACAATCCTTGGCAACTAGCCAGGCTAATCAGACAACTAGTGACTACATTTTTTTTTCATGTTGATGTCATTTTATAAGGGAAAAAGAAAGATTGACTTACATATACATCTACATTTTCTTTTAAGGAAGATGTAGATCTAACATTACAATTCCTTTTAATAATTCTACAAGAAATTACACAGAGGTAGTTGTAATTTCATATATAAATGCAACAATTATGCACCAAAAAAAGAGAGCGAATAATAGCATAAGACAAATTCATTTATATTAGAAATTCATCCATAAAATATTAGAAATAACCAATGGATGCACTGCATGTGAACCCCCAGTTTGGAGCCTATGCTCATCATCCAATTATGGTGATGGGTTTGGGTTCTTTCTAGGTCGTAAAAAAAAATAAATTCCGACATGGAACTTTGTCAAATCCAACCACCTATGCTAGAATACTATTCAGCCATATGAAAAACCACGAGAAGCAGCACGCTATATCAGCTGAAGCAACTTGGCGAATATACAAGAGCGAAGGCATTTAATAACATGTCCATTTATATTTCTGCAGCAAAAGATTTTTTATGTGCAAGTGCATATGATATGAAACAAATCATTTAATGTTTCTGCTTAAAGACCACATACCTCTACTTCTGTCTGTGCTTCCTTCACTTGACTAAAGTTTTCCTGCATTTGCGAAATCTTCCTTTTCTCCTCAGTGATCTCCTTCTGCAGCTTATCCTTTTGCTTCTCCCATGCGGAAAGCCTCTTTAGGCACTTCTTTTCTCTTTTTCTCACCTCCATACATGCTGTAGCTGACTCCGACGCGCTCAATTTAGATGCCTCCATCTCTGCTTTTATCTCCGCATTCTCTGCCTCCAGCTGCTTTACCATCGCATTGGCACGGTCTACCTGTCCACTTGCCTTCCGCAAAGCATTCTCCATTTCGGACAGTCGTTTCAGTGTGGTGTCCTCGAGTGTCTGTTTGCCCTTCTTCACACGCTGGTTCTCCTCCCTCTCCATTCTCAAGATTTTAAGCTCTGTCAGATCGGTTCCTAGCTTCAAGGCAGCCTGCATTGCAGTCTTTTGCGCCCATTCCTTCCGTTCTTTCACCTGTTTCTCAAGGTCCCGTATTTGTTGTACGACATTCAGAATCATCTCCTTCTTAGGGTCCTCAGTCCCACCCTCCCCCTTTTCCTCCTCAAGCGTCATCTTCTCCAGGCTTTTCAGCACTGACGCCACCACATCACAGTCCTTCGCACCAGCATCCTCATCCTGATGCAATTGCTTCTGCTGCTGCCGATCCTGGTGGTCAGCCTCAACAGTAGAAGTCATCCTAGAAATTTCTTGCTTCATTTGAGGCAATATAATCTTCGAATTTGCACGAAGTCCAGCCGCCAAGGCGGCATTTCTCGTAAGGAAGGTCCTCATAGCAGCCGAAAGAGTGTACTTCTTCGAGCAATTACTTCCTTTATCACCACCACATCCCCCATGCAATCCACATATTCCATAAGGGAGAGTACAGCTGAATTCCCCACCACCACCATCCGGCGGAGATTGTAATGGTGGCAGGAGAGCAGGAACATCAACCTTTCTCGCTCGAGCCACATTCAAATCACTCATAAGCAGACACCACATCGCATCCACCCGACTCAGCTCAGGACGAAGTTCCTGAAGCAAGCAGATCATTCCAGCAAGAGAATACTCCTCCAAATGCCTGATATCTGAGAAAGCAAACGTAGTAGAATCGATCCCCGCCGCCGCCACGGCAGGAGAGCTCGAAGATCCATCGTCGGAGTCGTCCGAATCGGCAGTAGCAGCAGCAGAAGTAGAATTGATGTACACCATCGCATTATCGACGATATTCGTCAAAACATCCATCGTCCCATAACAGTGACCGTTCCGGAGAACAGCTCGAAGCGCAACATCCTCATCGTAGACCGCGGCGATCTTCGAAATGGCCTCTTTGTAGACGGCGTCGATGTTGCGGAGGAGGATCTCCTCCATCTGCTCCTCCCTGCAGTACCCCCCGGCGATCGCCGCCGCCATCGCCGCGTCCTCGTAGCCGCTGAGGAAGGAGGGGTCATCGGCGCTGGGCGAGTCAGAAGACGAGGTCTTTGCGGCGGCAGCGGCGGAGTGGGAGTGGGATTGATGTTGCTTGACGGAGTGGTGGCGGCCCTTCCGGTTGCCGCGGAGGGATTTCTCGCGCATGCCCATGGCGTTGAGCTGAGAGCTCTGGAAACCCTAGAATTGAAAATCGGAGAGGGGGAGAGGTTGGAGGCGGGACGGGAGGAATCCAAGAATGTATAGAGGTTCCGATGAGCGAAAGGGCCTGCCTCTCGTCTGCCTCGGACTCGGGAGCTCTGGTCTGGGATGTTGGGGTGGGATGGGCGGTTGTGATTTCACCTCCATGGATTTTTAAGGGTTCAGATTTTTTACTGTAGAGCTTTATCAGATGGGTTGGAATTTTTACTCCCGTTTGGTGACGATGACAAGCATTTGGATATATTTGAGCGTTGTTTGTTAATTTCGTAACAAGAAACTGGACGGATGCAAAACAAATTTTTTTTTCGTAAGCTCCGTCAGTGGCCAATATATTTGTGACTTTTAATGTTCTTTGTACCACACGTAACATTAGAGGTATAAATCCGGCCGACCTGACCCAAAAACGTTTAGGCCCTGTTTTTGTGGACGCGTCGGACAGGTAGACATGGAATTCGGATCGGGTCGGGTCTGCCGCAACAGGCCATGGGTCCGGTATGGCCCATGACCCGCATCTAGGTTGGGCCGGGTTCACAGGCCGACGGCCATTTTCCGCGCACAGTGCGTGTCGGCCCGGCCAGGACTGGGCCTATCCGGCGGGCCCCGACCGGTCTGGCCCGGCACGGCCTGCGGCTCGCG
>JAMKQA010070073.1:0-17138 GCA_024699735.1 Posidonia australis | reverse complement strand
CTCGGGCGTATAGCAAGAGGCTGAGAAGCTAACATTTCATTGGAGAAATCATAGAAGACCGATTTTATCGGGCGTGCGAGGGTGCCTAACACCTTCCTTGTGCGTAACAGGGATCCTTACCCACATCTTTTGGTTTTCGCAGACTTGTCCTTATTATTTTGCATGATTTTTCATGTTTGTGGTTTTCCTCGTCTTCCATAATAGACTAGGTGTTGACCCCTGCATGTTGCATTTGTTTTGTTTTTCGACGTGATTTTGCCGACAGATTTCACATTCTTTTGCAGAATCTCCTCGCTGGCATGGTTACAATGGTACGGAAGGAGGATAAACGAACACGTCATCCGAGAAGAAGGCGTTGATGGTTCGGAAAACAGAAAAGCGAACATGCCAACCAAGAAGTAGCCGGTGACAGTTTCAAATGTTGAAAAAGCGAACACGCCAACTGAGATGTAGTCGGTGACGGTTCAGAAGGAGGATAAACAAACACACATCCGAGAATTAGGCGATGATGGTTCGGAAAGCTGAAAAAGCGAACACGTCAACCGAGAAGCAACCGATGACGGTTCGGAAGGAGGATAAACGAACACATCATTCGAGAAGCAGGCAGTGATGGTTCGGAAAACTGAAAAGCGAACGCGCCAACTGAGAAACAACCAGTGACGGTTCATAATGTTGAAAAAGCAAACACGCCAACCGAGAAGCAGTCAGTGATGGTTCGGAAGGAGGATAAACAAACACATCATTCGAGAAGTAGGCAGTGATGGTTTGGAAAGCTGAAAAAGCGAACACGTCAACAGGGTAGCAGCCCGTGACAATTTGGAAGGAGGATAAACTAACACGTCATCCGAGAAACAGGTGGTGATGGTTGGGAAAATTGAAATGCCAACACGCCAACCGAGAAGTAGCCGGTGATGGTTTGAAAAGTTGAAAAAGCGAACACACCAACCGAGAAGCAGTCGATGACGGTTCGGATGAAGAATAAACAAACACATCATCTGAGAAGCTGGTGGTGATGGTTCAGAAAGCTAGAAAAGTGAACACGTCAACGAGAAGAAGCCGGTGATGGTTCGTAAGGAGGATAAACGAACACGTGATCTAAGAAGAAGGAGGAGTTTGTTTGGAAAACTGGAAAGCAAACATGCCAACCGAGAAGTAGCCAGTGACAGTTCGAAAAGTTGAAAAAGCGAACATGCCAACCAAGAAACAGTCGGTGATGGTTCAGAAGGAGGATAAACAAACACACATTCGAGAAGCAGGTAGTGATTGTTCAGAAAGTTGAAAAAGCAAACACGTTAAACAAGAAGCAACCGATGATGGTTTAGAAGGAGGATAAATGAACACATCATCCGAGAAGAAGGCGGTGATGGTTCAAAAAATTGAAAAGCAAACACGCCAACCGAGAAGCAGCCGATGACAGTTTGAAAAGCTGAAAAAGCGAACACACCAACCGAGAAGCAGTCGATGATGGTTCGGAGGGAGGATAAACGAGCACATCATCCGAGATGCAAGCGGTGATGGTTTGGAATAGCGAACACGCCTATTGAGAAGCATCCAGTGATGGTTCGAAAAGATGAAAAAGCAAACACACCAACTAAGAAGTAGTCAATGATGTTTCAGAAGGAGGATAATCGAACACATCATCCGAGAAGCATGAGGTGATGGTTTAGAAAGCTGAAAAAGCAAACACGTTAACGAAGAAACAACTGGTGACGGTTCAGAAGGAGGATAGACTAACACATCATCCGAGAAGCAAGCGGTGATGGCTTAGAAAACTGAAAAGCGAACACACCAACCGAGAAGCAGTCGGTGATGGTTCAGAAGGAGGATAAACGAAAACATCATCTGAGAAGCAGGCAGTGATGGTTTGGAAAGCTGAAAAAGCAAACACATCAAACGAGAGGTAGTCGTTGACGGTTCAGAAAGAGGATAAACGAACACATCATCCAAGAAGCAGGTGGTAATGGTTCGAAAAGCTGAGTAGTGAACAAGCCTACTAAGAAGCATCTAGTGACGGTTCGAAAAGTTGAAAAAGTGAACATGCCAACCGAGAAGAAGTCAATGATGTTTCAGAAGGAGGATAATCAAACACATCTTTCGAGAAGCAGGTGGTGATGGTTCGAAAAGCTGAAAACATGAACACGTCAACTGAGAAAGAGCTGGTGATGGTTCGGAAGGAGGACAGACAAACACATCATCCGAGAAGCAGGTGGTGATGGTTAGGAAAACTAAAAAGTAAACATGCCAACTGAGAAGCAGCCGATGATGGTTCGAAAAGCTGAAAAAGTGAACACGCTAACTGAGAAGTGGTCAGTGACAGTTCAGATAGAGGATAAACAAACACATCATCGAAGAAGCAGGCGGTGATGGTTCAGAAAGCTGAAAAAGAAAACAAGTCAACCGAGAAGCAGCCAGTGACAGTTTGAAAGTAGGATAAATGAACACATCATCAAAGAAGTAGGTGGTGATGATTCGAAAAACTGAAAAGCGAACACGCCAACCGTGGAGCAGCCGTTCACGGTTTGACAAGCTGAAACAGAAAACTCACCAATCGAGAAGCAGTCGGTGACGGTTCGAACGGAGGATAAACGAACACATCATCCAAGAAGCAAGCAGTGATGGTTTGGAAAGCTGAAAACGCAAACACATCAATAGAGAGGTAGCTGTTGACGATTCGGAAGGAGGATAAACGAACACATCATCCGAGAAGCAGGTGGTGATGGTTCAGAAAATTGAATAGCGAACACGCTTACTAAGAAGCATCCAGTGACGGTTCGAAAAGCTGAAAAAGCAAACACGCCAACCGAGAAGTAGTCAATCACATTTCAAAAGGAGGATAATCGAACACATCATCCAAGAAGTAGGTGGTGATGGTTCAAAAAGTTGAAAAAGCCAACACGTCAACCGAGAAACAGTTGGTGACAGTTCAGAAGGAGGATAGACAAACACATCATCCAAGAAGTAGGTGGTGATGGTTCAGAAAACTGAAAAGCAAACACACCAACTGAGAAGCAGTCGGTGATGGTTCGGAAGGAGGATAAAAGAACACATCATCCGAGAAGCAGTCGGTGACGGTTTGGAAAGCTGAGAAAGCGAACACGTCAACCTAGAGGTTGCCATTGATGGTTCGGAAGGAGGATAAATGAACACATCATTTGAGAAGCAGGCGGTGATGGTTTGGAAAACCGAATAGCGAATATGCCTACTGAGAAGCATCCAGTTACTGTTCGAAAAGCTAAAAAAGTGAACACGCCAACCAAGAAGCAGTCAATGATGTTTTTGAAGGAGGATAATCAATTACATCATCCGAGAAGCAGGCAGTGATGGTTTGGAAAGCTGAAAAAGGGAACACGTCAAACGAGAAACAGTTGGTGACGGTTCAGAAGGAGGATAGACGAACACATCATCCGAGAAGTAGGCAGTGACGGTTCAGAAATTTGAAAAGCAAACACGCCAATTGAGAAGCAGTCGGTGATAGTTCAAAAAGCTAAAAAATTGAACACGCTAACTAAGAATCGGTCAGTGACGGTTCAGATGGTGGATAAACAAGCACATCATCCGAGAAGTAGGCGGTGATGGTTCAGAAAGTTGAAAAAGAAAACATGTCAACCGAGAAGCAGCCAGTGACGGTTCGGAAGGAGGATAAACAAACACATCATCTGAGAAGCAGGCGGTGATGGTTCGAAAAACTAAAAAACGAACATGCCAACCGAGAAGCAACTGATGATGGTTTGAAAAGTTGAAAAAGCAAACACGCAAATCGAGATGTAGTCGGTGATAGTTTGGAAGGAGGATAAATAAACACATAATCCGAGAAGTAGGCGGTGATGGTTCGGAAAGCTGAAAAAGCGAACACGTCAACCAAGAAGTAGCTGATGATGGTCGGAAGGTGGAATAATGAACACATCATCCAAGAAGTAGGCGATGATGGTTCAAAAAACTTCAAAGCGAACACGTGAACCAAGAAGCAACCGGTGATGGTTCGAAAAGCTGAAAAAGCAAACATACCAACCGAGAAGCAGTCAGTGGTCATTCGATCGGATGGTTCGGAAGGAAGATAAATGAATACATCATCCGAGAAGCAGACGGTGATGGTTCGGAAGGAAGATAAATGAATACATCATCCGAGAAGCAGAGGGTGATGGTTCAGAAAGCTAAAATAGCGAACACGTCAACCGAGAAGCAGATGGTGTTGGTTTAGAAGGGGGATAAATGAACACATCATCCGAGAAGCAAGCAGTGATGGTTCGTAAAGTTGAAAAATCGAACAAGTCAACCGAGAAGCTGTCAGTGACTGTTCGAAAGGGGTACACAAAATTGATGATTGACATGATACTGACATAAATAAAAATACCAAAAGGTAGTTGACATGCTCCTAGTATTAGGAAAATGATACCAAAAGACAGCTGACTTGCCCGTACTATCAAGAGGATAATACCAAAAGACAGCTGACATGCTCTTGGTATCAAGAAATTAATACCAAAAGGCAGTTGACATGCCCCTGGTATCAAGAGATTAATACCGAAAGGCAGCTGACATGCCCCTGGTTTCAGAATGCTAAGGATGTTGCTGAAAGAAGGTAACAGAGGAAGTCTCCATTTGGCTTCCACTCTAGATGGACGGAATTCGAATTGTTTTGTGGTGACAATGGAAGAAGTCTCCATTTGGGTTTTTCTCTGGACGGATGGAATCAAGATTGTTCTATGGTGACTTTGAACGAAGACTCCATTTGGGTTTTGCATCGGACGAATGGAATTTAGATTGTTCTATGGTGACTTTGGACAAAATCTCTGTTTGGATTCCTTTCTGGACGGATGGAATCAAGATTGTTTTGTGGTGACTTCGGATGAATTTTCCATTTGGTTCTAATTTGGATGAATGGAATCCAGATTACATGTAGTGGCTTTGGACGAAGTCTCCAAGTATGTTCTACTCCAGACGGATGAAATCTTGACTATTCTATTGTGACTTCAGATGAAGTCTCCATCTAGGTTCCTCCCAGGAAGGACGAAATCCAGATTATTCTGTGGAGTCTTCGGATAAAGTCTACATTTTGGTTCCACTTCAGATGGATGGAATCTGGATTATTCTGCGCTAACTTTGAATGAAATGTCCATTTAGGTCCCGCTCTAGACAGACAAAATCCAGACAGTTTAGTGATTACTTCGAACAAGGTCTCTATTTAAGTTCCACTTCGTACGAAGAGAATCTAGATTGTTTTGTGGTGACTTTGGACGAAGTCTTCATTTTTGTTCCGCTTCGGACAGATGGAATCCAAATTGTTCATTGGTGACTCCGGACGTAATCTCCATTTCAGATGAATTTTCCATTTGGTTCTACTTTGGACGAACGGAATCTAGATTACATGTAGTGGCTTTGGACAAAGTCTCCAAGTAGGTTCTACTCCAGACGGACGAAATCTTGACTATTCTATTGTGATTTCAGACGAAGTCTCCATTTAGGTTCCTCCCAGGATGGACAAAATCCAGATTGTTCTGTGAAGTCTTCGGATAAAGTCTACATTTTGGTTCCACTTCGGATGGATGGAATCTAGATTATTCTACGCTGACATTGAATGAAATGTCCATTTAGGTCCCGCTCTAGACGAACAGAATCTAGACCGTTTAGTGATTACTTCGAACGAGGTCTCTATTTAAGTTTCGCTTCGAACGAAGGGAATCTAGATTGTTTTGTGGTGACTTTGTACGAAGTCTTCATTTGGGTTCCGCTTCGAACAAACGGAATCCAAATTGTTCATTGGTGACTTTGGACGAAATCTCCATTTGGATTCTACTCCGGATGAACAGAATTCAAATTGTTCACTATTGACTACAGACGAAATCTCCATTTGGGTTCTACTACAGTTGGACAAAATCTAGATTGTTCCATGGTGACTTTGAAAGAAGTCTCCAATAGGGTTCTGCTCCGGACAGATGGAATCTAGATTTTTCAATGGTGTCTTCGGAAAAAGTCTCCATTTGGGTTCCAGTCCGGACGAACGGAATCTAAATTGTTCTGTGTCAACTCTTGACTAAATTTCCAATTGGGTTGCGCTCCAGGCAGACGTAATGTAGATTGTTTAGTTGTGACTTTGAACGAATTCACCATTTAGGTTTCGTTCTAGACGGATAGAATCTAGACTATTCTGAGGTGACTTCAGACGAAGTCTCCATTTGGATTCCTCTTTAGACGAATGGAATCTAGATTGTTCTGTGGTGATTGCATTTATGTTCCGCTCTGAGGAAAGGAATCTGGATAATTCTGTGGTGACTTTGGACAAAGTCTTCATTTGGGTTCCGCTCCAGACAGACGGAATCTAGACTATTCTATGGTGACTTCAGGCAAAGTCTTCATCTGGGTTCCGCTCCGATGGAACGAAATCAAGATTATTCCGTGGTGGCTTCAGACGAAGTCTACATTTGGGTTCCTCTCTGGACGGACAGAATCTAGATTGTTCTGTAGTGACTTTAGATTATTTAGAAAGTCACCATTTGGGTTCAGCTCTGGATGGACAGAATTTAGATTATTTTGTGGTGACATTAGGCAAACTCTCTATTTGGGTTCTGCTCCAAACGAACGGAATCCACATTGTTTTGTGTTCACTATGGACAGATGAAATCCATTTGGTGACTATGGAGGAAGTCTCCATTTGGGTTCTGCTCCGGACAAATGGAATCTATATTGTTCTGTAGTGATTTCGAACTAAGTCTCTATTTGTGTTTCGCTCTGGAAGGATGGAATCCGGATTGTTCTATGATGGTTATGGACAGAGTCTCCATTTGGTTTCCACTCTGGACAGATGGAATTTAAATTGTTTAGTGGTGACTTCAGATGAAGTCTCCATTTGAGTTCCATTTCGGATGGACGAAATCTAGCTCTTTCTGTGGTGACTTTGGATAAAGTCTCCATTTGGGTTCCCCTCTAGGTGGACGAAATCTAAATTGTTCTTTATTAATTTCAGTCAAAGTCTTCATTTGGGATTCGCTCTTGATGAATCTAGATTATTCTGTGGTGACTATCGATGAAGTCTCCATTTGTGTAACGCTCCGGACTGACGGGAATTAGACTGTACTATGGTAACTTCAAACGAAGTCTCCATTTGGTTTCCACTCCGAACAGACAGAATTCAGATTGTTTTATGGTGACTTTGGACGAAATCTTCATTTGGGTTCCATTCCGAACAAACAGAATCTAGCTTGTTCTGTGGTAATTTCAGACGAAGTCTCCATTTGGTTCCCATATAGATGGACGAAATCTAGATTGTTCTCTAGTCACTTCAAACGAAGTCTCCAATTGGGTTCTTGCTCTGAACAGATGGTATCTAGATTGTTCTATGGTGACTTCAAACAAATTCTCCATTTGGGTTCCGCTCCAAACGAACGGAATCGAGATCGTTTTGTGGTGACTTCGATTGAATTCTCCATTTGGGTTCTGCTCTGGACTGACGTAATCTAGATTGTTTTGTGGTGAATTTGAAGAAAGTCTCCATTTGTGCTTCACTCTGGACAAATGGAATCTAAATTTCTTTATGGTGACTTTAGACAAACTCTCCATTTGGGTTTTGTTCTGGAAAGATGGAATCCTAATTGTTCTTCAAAGACTTCAGACGAAGTTTCCATTTAAGTTCCACTCCAAATGGACAAAATCTAGATATTTTTGTGGTGACTTCGAACGAAGTCTCCATTTGGGTTCCACTCTAGATGGATGAAATCTAGATTGTTTTGTAGTGACTTCAGATGAAGTCTCTATTTGGGTTCCACTCTAGACGAACAGGATCATGATTGTTCTATGGTGACTTTGGAAGAAGTCTCTTTCTAGGTTTTGCTTCAGACAAACAAGATTCAAATTGTTTTGTGGTGACTTCTAGCGAAGTCTCCATTTGGGTTCCACTCCAGATGGATGGAATCTAAATTGTTTTGTGGTGACTTCAGAAGAAGTCTCAATTTGGGATCAACTCTGGACAAATGGAATCCAGATTGTTCTGTGATGACTTTCGACGAAGTCTCCATTTAATTTTTCTCACGACGAACGGATTCTAGATTATTTTGTGGTGACTTCAGACAAAGTCTTCATTTGAGTTCCTCTCCAAAGAAAAAGAATCCAGATTATTTTGTGGTGATTTTAGACGAAGTCTCCATTTGGGTTTCGCTCTGGACGAATGAATTCTTGTTTGTTCTGTGGTGATTATGGACGAAGTCTCCAATTGGGTTTCACTCCAGACGGATGGAATCTAGATTGTTCTTTGGTGACTTCAAATGAAATCTCCATTTGGGTTTCGCTCCAATCAGATGGAATCCAGATTGTTCTGTGATTACTTCAGACAAAGTCTACGTTTGGTTCCACTCTAGACGAATGGAATCTTGATTGTTCTGTAGTGACTTCGAACGTAGTCTTTATTTGGATTTCATTCTATATGGACGGAATCCAGATTGTTCTGTGGTGACTTCGTACGAAGTCTCCATTTGAGTTCCACTCCGGACAGACAATATCAAGATTGCTCTATGGTGACTTTGAACAAAGTCTCCATTTTGGTATCGCTCCAAACAGACGGAATATATATTGTTTTGTGGTGACTTCGGACATAGTCACTATTTGGGTTCCCTTCTAGACAGACGAAATTTCGATTGTTCTATGGCGACTACGAACAATGTTCCATTTGAGTTCCACTCTAGACAAACAAAATCTAGATTGTTCTATGATGACCTCGAACAAACTCTCCATTGGAATTCCACTCTAGATGAATGGAATCTGGATTGTTCTATGTTGACTTCAGACGAAGTCTCCATTTTGGTTCCATTCCTAATGAACGGAATGCAGCTTGCTCTGTGGTGACTTTAGACGAATTCTCCATTTGGGTTCCCTTCAAATGGACGGAATCTAGATTGTTCTTTGGTGACTTCGGATGAAGTCTCCATTTTGGTTCCGCTCCAGACTGACGAAATCTAGATTGTTCTGTGGTCACTTTGAATGAGGTCTCCATTTGGGTTTTGCTTTGGACAGACGGAATCCAGATTGTTCTGTGGTGATTTTTGACGATTTCTAATTTGGGTTCAATTCTAGACAGACATTATTAAGATTATTCTATGGTGACTTCGAACGAAGCATCCATTTAGGTTCCACTCCAAACGGACAGGATCTAGATTGTTCTGTGATGACTTTGGACGAAGTCTCCATTTGGGTTCTGTTCCAATCGAATGGAATCCAGATTGTTCTATGGTGACTTCGGACGTAGTCTCTATTTGGGTTCTGCTCTGGACGAACTGAATCCAAATTGTGCTGTAATGACTTTGAACTTAGTCTCCGTTTGGGTTCTGCTCTGTACGGATTGAATCCAAATTGTTCTGTGGTGACTTCAGTTGAAGTCTCTATTTGGGTTCCATTCCTGACAAACGAAATCCAACTTGTTCTTTGGTTACTTCAGATGATATCTCCATTTGGGTTCCCCTTCAGATGGAGAGAATCTAGATTGTTCTTTGGTGACTTCAGATGATGTCTCCATTTGGGTTCCCCTTCAAATGGACGAAATCTAGATTATTCTGTGGTGACTTCAGACAATGTCTTCATTTGGGTTCCACTCTAGATAGAAGAAATCCAGATTATTCTGTGGTAACTTCAAATGAAGTCTGCATTTGGGTTCCGTTCTTAACAGACGGAATTTAGATTGTTCTGTGATAACTTCGAACAAAGTCTCCATTTGGGTTCCGCTCTGGACGAACGTAATGCAAATTGTTCTGTGGTGACATCGAACGAAGTCTCCATTTATGTTATGCTTCAGTAAACAGAATCCAGATTGTTCTGTGGTAACTTCGAACGAAGTCTCCATTTGGGTTTTTCTCTTGACAAACAGAATCTAGATTGTTTTATGGTGACTTCGAACGAAGTCTCCATTTGGGTTCTACTTTGGATGGACGAAATCAAGATTATTCTTTGGTGACTTCGAAAAAAGTCTCAATTTGGGTTCCACTCCAGACAAATGGAATCCAAATTGTTTTGTGACTTTGGACGAAGTCTCCATTTAGATTCCACTTCGGTCGAAGGGAATTCATATTGTTCTATGGTGACTTTGAAGAAGTTTCCATTTGGGTTCTGCTCTAGATGGACAGAATCCTAATTGTTTTGTGGTGACTTCGAACGAAGTCTCCATTTGGGATCCACTCCAGATGAATGGAATTTTGATTGTTCTTTGGTGACTTCAAATGAAGTCTCCATTTAGGTTCCGCTCTAGACGGATGGAATGTAGATTGTTCTATAGCGACTTCGGACGATGTCTCCTTTTGGGTTCCATTTTAGATGGATGGAATTATGATTATTCTATGGTGACTTCGCGTGATGTCTCCTTCTGGGTTCTGCTCCAGACGAATGGAACCTAGATTGCTTTTTTGGGTGGCTTCGGACGAAGTCTCCTTGTCCCCTCCTTGACTTTTGCTCTGGATGGATGAACTCTAAGATACTCCTTTACGGCTTCATTTTGGTTGAACGAAGTTCCCTTCGTGCTGTTATCCCAATCTACCTGGGTGACACCCATAGTTTGTCTGATGGATTCCCCAATTACCTTGTTCCTTCTCTCCTTTTGGGCTAGTAACCCAAACTACCCGTTGACAACAGTTACATTGTCTGGTGTCGGCTAACAACCATCAGATTGTATGCTGTCTCGATTGGTAGGGATATCCTACCACGCCCCTTTTCCCTCTGGCTGATAACCAGGCTGATAACCTTATCTATCCAGTGATGGATACCATTAAATTGTCATTTCCTTTCTATCGGTAGGCAAGCACCGTGAGTCTTGCACGACGCCTTTATGACAAGTGTAATAACCATTCATGCCCTTTACAAGCTGATTGGTTGTAAACTTGTCATCCTACATTGCATACATCATTCATTAACATGCATCACACATGGCATAAATCATTCATCAACATACATTGAATACATCATCCATCAACATGCATCATTCGTCGTCATGCATAATTGTTCGTTAACATGCATCATTTGTTCATTGCATTTACGTCATTGTGCTAGCCTTTTGTCATATGTTTACATCTCCATTCTAGCCATGGGTCATTACATTTGGTGTATTTCTCAAGTAAATGACTCGACGCTAGTGGCCGATTCTACCTTCCTATGGCTCTAAGTGGTGTGTCTTTCATCAACCCTGAGCTTTGGTCTCATTCCATTCGTCCCTCGACCTTGATTAAGGAGGGGCATCTGTAGACACCCCACTTTAGCAGTCATTTGTTGGTTGATTATTCTGAAGAGCTACACTGGCGGCAGAGAGGCATTTCCCAAAACTAGAGCCCATTTCACAACGCAAAACTAACCAAAAACCTTAAGTCCAATCATTTCCATACTCCAAGACCTTTAACCCACCTAGAACTCCAAACCTAAGCCTATATGATGGTCTAGTAGTCAAGGAGAGGCTCTAGTTTTAGCTAGCAGAACCTATCAAGGGTCAGGCACATATATCTGGTAGATCTAGCTGGCAAATCTAGATGGCAAATCTTGGTGGCAAAATTGGATGGCGCAATCAAGAGGCACGGATTGTTGGCATGCCTAGGCCAAGGCTTAATTCTGGTAGAAGGGTCATTTGGTCTTTTCACCCATGTGGATCACCATTTCGCCTCTTCTCATTGGATGGCATGGATCTGGACATGCTCCACATGCTCCTTGGACCATCATAACCCTCTCTTGAATCTTCAACCCAATCTAAATCACTTGGTCTAATCTCAACCGCTTAAACAAATTCTATTATAAATTAAGTGCCATTACAAATCTTCCTCTCCTATTTAAACCCTCCCCCTCGTCATTGATGAGGGCCTAGAAGCCATTGCTAGAGAAACCACCCAAGAAGCCAATGCAATATTCACCTCTAAGCCAGCTCCAGTGATCTCCTAGCCATTTCCGACCATCCTCCACTAGTCCGGTCATCCCCTTAGTACTGCGTCATCATCTCCAACCGATCCACATTCCAATCATCTTTAGTAGTAGCCCATACGTCGAGCAGCCTCCTCCCCTTGTCTTCAACTACCGCCAAGCATCCTTGAGCCAGGAAGAGTCACCAGTTGATCGAAGAAACCAAAAGTGCCGACACAGGTAAGTTTTCTTACCTTTCATGCATGCTCACCAGTTTTCTTGCTTCAGTGATATTGTGTCGTGGATCGCCTCACATGTTTTGGCTCTTTGTTTGCTGTGATTATCACCGATCTTGCATCATACATTCTTGTTCACCGGTGTTGAGTCCCTACGGTTCGAAAATGGATGATGACCTATAAGCTCGTATGCGGTCCACTCTAGTGCCTTGTCACCTTCCTCCATCTTCCCCAAACATGCTTGAACGTTCGTTTGGCGCTTTGAGTTGCTAGGATCGCCGGTCGATCTCAAGCTCACCGGTGTAGCTCATTGAAGAAGGCGGAGGGTGGACATCACATCCAATAGCATTCTTGTGGCATCCATGCACCTCCCTTGCATCCTCGATCCTCTGGAATCTCCACATCAATTCACCGAAGCTTCAAACTTGTACACGTAGGCTAGCACGTCATCGTAGCCCATCCATCGACGGGACGGATGAGAGGAATGCATAGTATAATATTTCTTGCATTTAATCATTTGTTCACATTTGTCAGCATCCTCCCTTACTCTCATGATCTACCAGATTGCCTCGTCGAAGTTCGAAGCCACCTCGTCGTCGGAACCCATTCGCCGATAGGAGTGGTGGGTGGAGGAATCTAGGCACACATTCATGCATATAACCACATGTGCATGCTTTTATACATCAAGTCATGCTTCTTGAACATTTAGTTGAGCATTTTCATTATCTTCTCTCGGTTAGGAGCAAGCCAGTCTGCTATTCTATTCTATGAATGATCAAGCGAATCTGAATAGCGCACCAAGGTGGCGACTCATGAAGGAGGATTGTGGAGGCACTATTGAGGGACGAATTTGGGTGGTGTGACAAACAAGCAAGGACAACCGGTGTGATTCGCCCAAGTTAGAACAGGCATTTGACAGGAACTCCACCCCCATTCTTGCCTTGCTTTCTCATCAATATTCATGCATAATATTCAAACATGAACTCATGCATATACTCATGCATATTACACAACATTTTGAGGTTTTATTCTGGTTTTGTTTTGTATTGGTTTTACATCTCACCCAAGGGCGTACATTAAATGGTGTTCAAATGCCTACGTTGGCTACATTGTGGCTTTGCCATTTTAACAAATTTCAGGAACATTTACTATTTTCGCACTATCATGTTTTGATTCATATTTGCATATTTGTCTTCCGTGTTTTTCAGACCTTCTTTCGCTTGACATTTTATCACCCAAGGGCATACATTAATTGGCATGAAAAAGCCTACATTTGCCACATTGTGGTATTGTTTCTCATTCCTTCTTGAGTAATTGATTTCTGTACTCTTACATATTTCACTTGCATTACATGATTTTCTTCTGAGTTTTCCATCCCATAGATCACTTACATTGGCATGGCATGTGGCATTCATCCTAGGCATAGCAAGCATACATGAACATGCATTTGCATCGGCAACACATAAGTGAGCGAAAAGCTAAGAAAGACCGATTTCTTGGGTGCATGGGGGTGCCTAACACCTTCCCTATGCGTAATAGGAGTTCTTACCCTTTCACAGGCCTGCAATGATCAAAGTGTTGCATCCTTTAGGTATGGAACACACACACATTCATTCATTTGCATTCCCTTGCATCGTTTTCTTGCATTCTTATGCATTTTGGTTTTCCTCGTCTTTCTGTTAAAAGACTAGGTGGCGACTCCTTTTCTTTATCCTTTTCTTTGTCTTTATTTGGTGTTTTTGAGTAAAGTGTCCTTCCTTAGATTCACCATCTTAATTGTGACTTTATTGAGATTCTTCGTGTGCTTCCACGTATAAGGAGTCAGGTGGTTCCATTGCCACGGTCACATTAGGGGACACATCAATTTTCACATAATCAAGTCCTAAATCATTAATGAGTTTTTTAGCTTCATTTAATGTCTTCGGCAATGTATGCCCTACTGGAATTAATTTTCGCAGAACCTCAAGCAACATGGTGAATGATTTATTGCTCCATCCATACATACATTTGAGGTGATATAGCTTGACTATGATAGACAACTTTGACTATTTAGAACAACCAAGATACACCTCTTTGCCAACATCCTCCAATAATCTCAAATTTTCACCATATCCTCACTAGAAAAAAAGTTGTCTTGCTCTTGTGATGTATTACCTCCTACGTCATTTGTAGTTGACATCCCAAAAGCATCTTCTATCATTCCTTGTGTATCATCTTGGTTAAAACATTGAGCTGAAGATCTCCTTACGTTTTCTCCATAGTAGATCCAATGCCTATAATGAACTAGGATTCCATCAACTATCAAGTGCTCAAGTGCATCATCTTTATTTACCAAGTAAGAATTGTGACACTTGGTGTAAGGGAAATATATCAAATCAGCGTATGATGCATTAGAAAATGCGAAATTAAGAAATTGTTTTACTCCATCTCGGTATGCATTACAATTCCTAGGCTTATTCATCCAACTCTTACCCATCTTAAGCCTTCAAGTAAATTATAAAACTTTTGTTAGTTTAAAAAATAAACACAATCATAAACGAAAATAAGAAATCAAGCCTCATACTAATATTACTTCAATTAAAACATAATCAATTCATAACTCTACTTATTAATAGCTTTAAAAGCTAAGCAACAATACACTATGTCTAATAGCAAGCCTCATGAGATTTTTCTCATTGCACTTTTCGTTTGTATTCCAGAACAACTAATTTGAGTTAATTATTTGGTACCACATTAGATTGAGATGTGGTTAAGGAATTGCGATTATCTTAGAGAACAAAACTTGACTCTATGGAATTCTACCTCAAAAATCCATATTAGCATTGGTTACTATAATGTAAATTTTTTCACTGCATTTATAATTTTTTGAAGCACCTACAAAAGCATCTACTTTATATTGAACCATATGATTAATAATTTAATATTATTCATACAGACCATTAATCCAAGGCAAAATCTCAAAACAAATAATTTATTACATGATGCAACTATAACTGCTATCCACAATTTCCAATATAACAAGCAATTCCTCTAATATAAAGAAATCCAAAATAATCAGATAATCTAGAGATAAGCCAACAAAAAATTGCACACAAATAAATGATAACATCCAATACACCCTCAAAATCAAAATAAAAAGTAAAGTTAACCATTATAGTAAGAAGCTATCCAAATAAAATTGACCCTACACATAAATCAACTTTTTAGGCTTTCTTCTAGTCTACTACTTCAAAAAAATATTGTGATAAATAAGTTGTGTGCTCTTTTTGGGACTAACTTGGGTAAAAATCTAGAAGTACTTTGATGGGTGATCCCAAAGGGTTGGGGAGAAGGAATCAACCATGGAAGCAAGTGGGCATGGAGAAGAACCAATCTGGCTCTGCTGGCAAGTAGCCATGGAGGTGTTTTTGGTAGGGAGCATACCCATCTACCAATCTGTAGATATGCTTGATATGTCATAGTTGAAACTGAGACTTTCATCTTGCACCTTTTTTTATCTCCAGCATTTCTTCAGCCCTACACTGCCAAACCAGTAGTCAAGAGATTTCCTTCTTTTGTTTTCTTTATAAAAAAAAATCCATAGAATCAGATCTGAATGTTCAAGTGCATCGAAACAGAGAGGATCAGAGTGATGGGGAAGATACCTAATTCCTATTACAGCCTAGAAAAAGACATGTTTATAGTAGTACTCCTTTCTTCCTCACCCATCCAAAGTCAAGAAAGAATGAGAAGAAAAGATTGATCGCAAGGTTGCTCCATGTCAAATTATTAGAGTCATAAACATATGAAGATAGATTATCTTATACTAATTCTAGCAAATAAAAATTGCACAAAGAAAATAAGGCATGTTTACCTTCTTAAGTTTATATTGAAGTAGTCGATGTTGATGTGGGAAAGGAACCCTAACGAGATCAACACCACCAGAAAGAGAAAAAACGTTGAGAAGAAACCAAGAACAACACAAGAACAAGGTCGTGGTTGGTGGATCAATGTGAATAAAAGCGAGGAAGAGGACTCATTGAAAATCTTTGAAAATTCCTAAGAAGAATCATCTCAATAGCTACCATAACATATCAAGATGGACTCATTTGGAAGAAAGTTAACATCAAAACTTGATTTAACATTTTTTTCTAGTATGTGTCAATTTTAAGTCACTTCTACTTATGCATTTGGGAAAACATTTTCCCTAAAAATTAAAACCTTTTCTTGACTATGCAAGAAAGGAAAAAGATCGATCTTTAGGTCTATTGACAGTCTCTTTGTAATTTTGAAGTTCCTAAACATCATTTCCTAACTAGCATTTTCTTCTAAAGAGGTTTGGAATTACCTTATTTATCAGAATAGTCACCATCATAATGATGTTTTGAGAGTCCTTTCTCCTTTTAACTAAAATAAATTTATAGGAGAGTGATCCCATGTGGTCGATCGACTACACACATCACATCAGATGCTCTCCCTCACATACACGAGAGGGCATGTGGGACTATGTCGGCAGAACCAATGACTCTCCATGCGTGAAAGCACACGAAGAACCCCGATAAGGTCATGGCGAAGATGTTGAATCCAAGAAAGGATACTCAACTTGAAACGACCAAAGAGAAGGAAAGGACAAGAAAAGAAAGTCGCCACCTAATCTTTTTAAAACCGGAAAGACAAGAAAAACTAGATACATAAAAATGCGAGAAAACGATATAAATGATTGCAAATGGATGCAAAGAAATGTGTACATGCTCCGTGGCAATGGATGCATCACATTAGTCATGGTGGGCTAGAAAAAGGGTAAGGACTCCTGTTACGCATAGGAAAGATATTAGGTACCCCCATATGGATGACGAGTCGGTCTTTCTTGTTGGAAAAATCCTTAATACATTTTGATGATAACAAATGTCTATTGATTAGTTGACAAATAATCACTTAAGAAAATCTGATATACTCAAGTACTGAATATAAAAATCATTTATGAAAGGCACATTAGTCATACATAAGTAATATTCATATGATTGGATTAATATGCAGTTTAAAGTCCTTTTTGTAGCTTATATACTTTTCGGCAAA
>JAMKQA010070072.1:0-11197 GCA_024699735.1 Posidonia australis | reverse complement strand
CACAGATTTAAAACAATCGAAATTATAAGTAGGATCTAGTGGTATAATTAATTGGAAATATAATACAGAAGAAGTTAAGGAAGGAATAACTAAATTTATAGTACAAGACGAACAAACATTTTCTTTTTCTGAAAATAAAAATTTTGAATCGCGTATGCATATTTATTTAAATCCACAGTTTAAAAGTTTTTCTAGAAATACAACAAGAAATATAATTTATAAAACATTTAAAAAAGATAACAAAGATTTAATTGGAATATTTTTTAATTTATTATGTAAAATATCATTAACATGTGATGTTTAGACTGATCCAAATAATTTTTCATATTTATGTTTAACTGCACATTGGATAGACATAGAATGGAATTACAAAAAAGATTAATTGCTTTTAAAGTTTTTGATCATCCACATACTCAGACGGGCTGGCGGTCTGTTTTCCATCTCTACTTGAGAGGCATGGTTAATCATTATATGAGAATTTTTGAGTTTGATAAATGTATTTGGAATATATTGAACAAAATTTTTTGTGGTTACCCATACAAATTTATTAATGCTATTTTAATTCTTGAGTTCAGCATATGTCGAGCAAATGAATGAAAAAAATATGAATCTTACGTTATGCACTCATGATTCAACACGTGACACAAAGCTTGCACGTGAAAAAAGATTATACATATACTCATGTTTATCATGCATGCATAAAAGAAAAACAAGAGAGAACTTGTGCATGCTTTATACGTAAACTTATGCATATACTTATGATAAGAGAACGAGAAAAAGGTAAAATTATGTTAAACACAAGGCACATATACGCAAGTTCATGCATGTAAGAAGAATCGTGTATGTACTGAATATGAATGCAAAATCTAAAAAAAAAGTTAATGAAAATAGTGAACGTGCATGTAAAAATGTACTGAATATGCATGTATAACCAAGAAAAAGTTATGAAAATATTGAACTTCATGTAAAACGAACATACATGATTCTTCGTACATACATGGCTTTACGTATGTGTGCCTTGTGTTTAACATGGTTTTATCCTTTTCTCGTTCTTTTGATGTGAGTTTTCTTTTTGGAAACTCGTAAATCATCATTTAAACTAAAATTTAAAAATTCACTTGATTATGAGTTCACTGTTATGTGAAACACGTCCAAAAATATAAAGGATTACAAATATTCCCCAAAGAGTAAGTAATACTATGTCCACAAAAATGTATAAGTAGAGTTAAACCAAAATCATCTTAAAAATTGACTAGTCATAGTTGCTACTAATTTTCATTTTCAGATCCCGACAGGAGAGGATTTTACAGGGTCGACACCACAACATTAGGTTGGACAATAGCTAACGCAGGAGGGTCAGAGCGGACGATTAGTCTGATGGATGATGCGATAGACTGTGCAGTCAAGTGTGCTTGGTCTGCCTTCCATTCATTCTGCATTTTTTCCAAAGTTTGGGTGATATCTTCATTGCAAGAACCTGCAGTCGCATTTTTTGTCCAAAATTTTGTCAGTGAAATGACACTAGATATAATTTAAGATACAAGTTTAGTTGAGCTTCTGAAGATCAAATTGTTTCTCTATATCCAAAAATTCCACCATACTACTGGCACAAGTAGTTTCCAGAGACAATGGTTTTTAAAAAATTTTAAGTAATTATTCAAAAACACGCAATCCTCTAACTTTATATGAATTAGAATTGTAGAGTCAAATAAAAAGAACGACCAAATTTTCTGTACAATAAGGCAATCCAATAGGATATACCTTACACTTTAATTACTTGTATTACAAGATAGGCAATTGTATGTGCCTATCCATCCCTTTTTACGTAAGTTTTCTTTGGAAAGGATTTTATCATGAATTGCTAACCAGGTGAAGAGCTTGATTTTCAGGGGAATCTTGATTTTTCAAAGGGTGTGATGTAGTATAGTTCTTAATCCTCCATCAATCAGCTTTCCATAGTAGCTTTTAACTGAGAAGATATTATTAGAAGTAGATAACCAATTTAATTTGTCCTCATCTTCGTTAAGGTTTACTTTACTCATAATATCTAAAAATTTGTCCAATTACTGTTGTCAAGTATCGATATTCAATAATCTTGTGTCTTCACTTAGATAATCTTGTGTCTTCTAGTTGTAAAGCCATCCCTAAGAGTCGTGAGATGGTATATTTATTCAACATTCTCTTAACATTATTTTTTTTGCCATTACAAATCAAAAACAGTTTAGGGAGTCTATTTTTAATCGAAAAATCCTTCTTCCATTTGTTTTTTCAAAATATTGTATTTTCTCCATTGTTCAGGGAAAACCTTGTAAAAACATTGAGAATTAAGAAACTATTTTTTATGTTTGTCCAAAGAAGCGATTCCTTACTATCTCGTTTATTCAATATACTTCTTAGCTGAAAGGTGCGGTAGTACCTAACCTTAATTAGGCCAATCCATATATATTTTGAGTTATCTGCTAGGAGTTGCCATAGAAGTTTACATTTTAATGCGATGTTAAATTGTCTGAGACTTATTATACCCCAGTCTCCATTAATTTTTGATCTACACAACAACTTCCATTTGGCTAAATGGTATTCTTTTTTATTTACTGAAGAGGAACTCCACAAGAATCTACGCTTCAATCGATCTAATTCTAGTCCAATCATAGTGGGGAAGTGCAAGACAAATAGATAGTATGTTGGTATAGCTGACAAGTTTTGAGGTGAATTTATCTAAGACGAGAGACCAATCACTATATGAGACTTTCCTGTAATGGAGTGGTAACCTCAGGTATCTTATGGATAGAGGTTCCTATCCACATCTAAGAAATTTACAAGTTTTGTTCTTTTGTTGTAAGTATATGCATAAGTTACGTGTAAAGCATGTACATGTTCTCTTTTGTTTTTCTTTATGAGTATATGCACGGTTTTTTTTCACGTGCATGCTTTGTGTCACGTGTTGAAGCTTGAAGCATGCGTGCATAACATTCATATTTTTTCATCCATTTGTTCTTTTATACGTATTCATGGTTCATCTTGCATCTATTCATCGCCCAACACATTTTTGAACATACAATCATATTTTACCATTGTATCAAACCATACACATTTTGTTACATGAGCCATATGTTGTGACTTGTGTATGTAACTTTGTATGAAAACGATGAACGTAGAGAAATTCAACTATTACAGTAGGTTTATGAGGAAGTTAGTGTGCTAAACGAGTAGAAGGTCAAATTAACAGTAGGAATTTTCAATTGCCATATTCCAATTGCAATCATATTTGTCGTATTTGTTGAAATCAAACGATTTGGATAGGATTTAATGTTGAAATCATATTTGTCGTTGGGATGCCATATTCCAATTGCCCTTTTCTTTTCCAGTGTATTTTATCCTCATGCAACAAAAGCCAATGTGGACATAAGCATTTAACAAGCAAAATACGCTAATTAATGTTTGGGAAGGAAAAAAAAATCTAAGAAAATAATATAATTAAATCAATTAAATTTTAAAAAAGTTATAAAAATAAGTTTGAATTTTAAAAATATTAAGAGAGATTTTTATCTACGTACCTAACCAAGTTTTAGTAAAAAAAAAATTTAAAATTCGAAATATGGAAAGAAAAGAATAGTTTGGAATCAAACTAAAATAACATAGAGTAATTATAGATCAATAAAATAAGAAAAAAAAAAGATTAAAGTTAGGAGAGAAAAAGTAGAAGCAAACTTCAAATAATATAAAAATAGAAAGAAGAGAGTCAAAGATGAATTGAAATCTAAAAAATCATAATATAAAAAAAATCATCAATTTGTCATTAAGCTAAAATTAAATAGAAAAACATAATAATAAAAAATGAAGAAGAATTAGATAGTGATCAAAATATAATTTCCTAAAAGATGTTAATTTAAAATTAAAATTATAGGAGAAAGAAGATTTTGTATGGTCGTTTACACAAATATTAAATGAAGATATTATATTGCGATTAAATGAAAAAATTATGTTGAGATTAAAGAATAGAATGTGGATTCAACATTCATACTTTCCATTTGCTACAAAATTATTATATACAGATAGGTAGATAAATTCTGTTGTTTTTTTTTTTTTGTTGCTAAATTGTCTAATTTGGAATTTGAATGTAAAAAGCTTAAAAGAGAAAATGAAATCAAAATAAAAGAAGTGATTAAAAAAATTATTAAAATAGGAAAAGAAAAGTTTTGCGAGGGAATCCATGAGGAAATATTGTTCAAACAATAAAATTGCAATGAAACTTGAGCAACTTCGATACATGCAGCTGGACCATTGCTACATCTGTAATATATCCAGACCAAAACCAATTACAGGTACCCTAATATAAAAGAAACAATCAATATACCATTTTTACATTATTGCAAGCTTGTGATCAACAACTCAGCCTGCCTCCTGCAGTCGTATCGCTTGCTCCCAGCTCTGTCTAAAAAATTCCAAAAGACAACTATTAGAACTGTCTTAGAAGTTAATGACCTCCGCATTGCAAAAGCCTGTTAGATCATAACGGAAACTGCTAAATTTGAGTATACTTCCATAGTTTGCAAATGTGTTGCTATGAATAGATCTAATAACCTCATCCTGCCGAAATTTAGTCTTGTCCCTCCTTCATACATATTTCCTTGTCGCTGTCAAAGTTCATCCGTTCCTTGCCACTAAACAACACAACATCTCCTAATTAGCAAATTTCATCGGTTGAGGACTCCTCTATTAATTTAACGAGACGGTTTGCGACCTCAGAACAGCAATGTTTGTTGGTCACAAGTTATTGTTCTGCATTTCAGATTGTACAGTAGTGACAACAGTGTACTGATTGTTTTCGTCTTTTCGGTGCCCGGTGGCAGCCAGATCAGACTAATGGAAGGATTGTGAGTACGTTGCCTTTTCCTAATTACACTTGATACTGCTCTCATCTGTGAATTATTCAGTTTAAACTTGTCTAGACTTTGTATGATTTTCATATGTTGATCAGTGGTCACTGTCAAATTCACTGGATATGCATAATTCACAATTACGTTCAAGGAACTGCAACCAATGGAACAACAAAAATAAACGTCGATATAGCAAGTGTGGCAATTTAAGAGGATACTTTGGAAGTTCTTGATACAATGCAACAATTCTATACTTGATTGGTGCGACACATCCAACATCACCACCTGCTACGATCATGGCGATGATAAAGGTACTCCCAGAACATTTAGAAGTCAGATGCAATGATGTAGGACAAGCCGCACATCCATTCATGCATGTTCTTGCTGTGCATGTATGTGAAAAAGTCGATGTTACCAGCTCCAACACAACTTAATTTGCATGTACGTGAACATGGATGATGCCAGCACAGCCTTGCATGCATGATATTTTCTATCCACCATCTGTGGAACATGGAGTCCACAAGAGTTTGTTATTTTCTTTTTCAAACGAGGGAGGTTGTTATTTATTTTATTTTGAATTTTAATTTTGAATTGTAAGTTCATTTAAAGAGTCCATGTAAACATAAAAAGTAGCCTCTTTTTTTTCAATAATCAAATTTACATTTCCTTTATCTTCTCTGTGGATTTTAAGAGACCCTAAGTGGATTCCTAAGATAAAGTTTAGTCGATTCAAGTTCTCACACTATGGTGCTTCCGTTTTGTGTCAAAGTGGTATCAAAGTTAGGCCCTACACCTCCTCTAGTTGGATCTCAAAAGGGATGACCTGAAAAAGGACTACCCCTAGCCATCGACATGGTCGAAGATGGGGCGAGCAAAAGCTGTTCAGAGTTTGTCATTTAGAGTAGGCCGTCGTAAATGTCGAATCTAAAGCGTGGTGGATTATTGTGTGTCATACTTGAACTTAGTTTCACATTGATTATAAATAAGAACTTATGTAGGTTGATATGGTCTAAGGTCTTCCCCCGAGGCTAGCTTTTAGGGTGGGTTCTCCTAGGTTTATATCAAGTGATATTAGAGCCAATGGCAAACCACATCACAAGGGTGAAGCTCGAGGAATTACAGGCTACCCTTGAACGACTTGTGATGATGACGAAACATCTAGAGGCTAGTTCAAGAGCAAGTCGTGTTGATCACCTTGGCCAAGATAGTCAAGCCCCCACTCTAGCATACTCATTCAGTGACGAAGATGCAGAGGAGGTTTTACACTAAGGTCATGGTCGTCGATATCAATAACAATGGGAAGAGTAAGGCATGGGTGGATTAAAGATGAGGGTGGATTTACCATCTTTCAATAGTTAAGTTTACATCAAGGGCTTCCTCGATTAGGTAGCAGAAGTCAAGCGGTTCTTTGATTGGATGGAGATTTCTAAACATCAGAAGGTCAAGTTGGTAGCTTACCAACTAAAAGATGAGATCAAATGCTCATGAATCGAGCACGACAACAAAAGCAACCGATGTAGACGTGGGTGAAGATGAAGAAACTATTGAGGACTTGATTCTTACCTAGTGACTACGAGCAGACCTTGTTTGCTTAATACCAACAATGTCAATAAGGATCTCATTTCGTCAATGACTACTCCCAGGAGTTCTACTAACTATCTTCCCGTAACAACCTCAACGAAATCGAAGCACAACAAATTTCTTGTTATATTGGCGACTTGAGGTTGCCAATCCAAAATTGAGTTTCCCTTCAACCCACGTTTAGCTTAGCCGACATGGTCAGCTTGGCAGAGAAACTTGAGTAGCAATTAGCACGAGGTAGCAAGGGGTCCTCTTCATGAGCTTCATCGGAGACTCTGGTGTGACACCAAAGCATGGCAGTGACAATTGCAACTCCAAACGAACAAGACTCCTCAGGTGCAACGACCTCTAGCATGTTAGTAAGGAAGCTGGCCTCTCCAAATCCTTATATGCCAAGCCCAAATCTATCAAGTGCTACCATTTCCAACAACCTAGACATAAGTCCAACCAATGTTCAAAGCGAGGCGTGGTGCAAGTGGTGACGCAAGATAGTGGCAAAGAAGACCCGGAACTACACCAAGATGAGAACACTGAGTCAGAAGAGGACATCCAATACGTCGATGAGGGGGACCACCTTTCCTATGTAGTGCAGTGACTCCTATTGGCCTCGAAGGTAGGGGAGCATCCTCAAAGACACAACATGTTCCACACAAGGTGCACTATGAAGGAAAGGACCTGTGACATCGTCATCGACAACGGTAGTAGCAAGAACATCTCAGCTAGCTCTCGCTCCCCCTCCTAAAGCGTGCTCTAGCGATTTTTCCCTCTCCAACCCCTTCTCTTCTCCTTCTAACTCTCCTCCCCTGCCCTTCACCCACTTCGACACTCTACCCCCCTCCAACCCCCCTTCTACTCCTCCCTAGCTTGTTTGGGCTAGAAAGGATTCTCTCCTCTTCCTAGTCCCTCCTTTCTTCAGCATGGATGAAGAAATTCTCTCCCAGCTAGCTTGTCTGACCACTGACGATGAAGACGACAGTAGAGTCCTGGCGGTCGAAGCGGACTTAGATGTTGACCCTTTGTGGAGGAAGTCTGTGTTCTTTAAGGTACTAACTGATAAATCCTACAGAATCGTCGAGCTCCGAAACAACATCCTTGAGGCTTAACAGATGGAAGCTCAAGTGCACATCTCAGAGGCAACTAACAGAATTGGCTTGGCCATCTTTGACAGTATGAATGATTTAGAGTGAGCCCTGCTCAAAGGGTCGTGGTCCTTCATGAGAGACATCATTCAAGCGGAACGTGCGGTTCCAAGTCATTTGCCTGAAGACTACAAATTCTCCACCTGTCATTTTGGGATTTAGCTCCCTTCTAGATATATTTCTTCTCAAGTGCGCAAGAGGCTGGCTAGTTTACTTGGTAAAGTCATCGATGTTGGGAACATTAGTCATGACCCTAAGAAGCCAACGAAATTTATACAGGTTAAGATTGAATTCGACATCAATAAGCTTCTGAAGAAAGATCTCCTCTTCCTAACTACAATCTCGGTGGAAAAAAGGATTGAAGTTAAATATGAATGAATCCTGCGATACTGCATTTTCTGTGGGAGAATTGGTCATGTGATAGATGGGTGCCAAACTAGGAAAGGCATACAAAATGACATTAATACTCTGTCTTCAAAGGAACTGCACGCTCGTTATCAACACCTTCTTGATCCGAATCTCTCAAATAACCTCAAAGTAGAGAACCCCATCACTACTGAGGGAAGGAAAACCTCATCGGGTAATCCTGTCTGATTGACGGTTGCTGTCAAGCTCAACAAACTCAAGTCACAAAGTCTAATCCTGGCAAAGAGCTTTTTCACAGTAGAGAGCCATTGGAAAGCAAAAGTAACGACTCTATCATACCAAAAGCTACAATCCAGGTTAGCGATTTTATGCGAGTTAGTACCAACCATGTTCTACAATCTGTTGCTGCTCACGTCACAAGTGCTACTAGATCTAATCTGGAATGTCTAGTAGATGGAGGAAGGGGTAGGCTTCTCCCTTGGGACAACACGATTCACTCACCACCAACGGACAACAGGAAGGAAGCTTCACCTCAATTGGGATGTAGGCTAAAGCATGCCTCTAGTGAACCTCCTATCATGTCGAAACTTGAATCCCAAGAACTTAACTAACCACCACCCAAATCCTACCCTACTGACACACAACCCTCCCTGGCCTCCGAAACCTTGTAAGACGATTCCCTTATAGATCCCAAAGCTTCTCACATCTCCATAAACCCACCTCCTCTTACTCTCTCTACGTTGAACTAGATTGACCTCCTACACTGACAAAGTCAAAAAGGGGAAACTACCGAGCAAAACTCCAAGAAGCGATTGTTGGAAGTGGAATATATCTATAAGAACACTAAAAAAACTCGAGTGAACAACAATGATGGAAATCCAACCTCCACCTCAACACGTGCGGCTGCCATGGAAGTGTTACACGCAAACAAATGAGTATCATTGCTTGGAACTGTCGAGGCGGGCAGAGCATCTTGTCGATCTGAAAAATTCATCTTCTCATTTGCTCCTCCTTCCTTGATCATATTCTCTTTCTTTGTAAAACCCACTGCCTTCTCAGGGAGTCAAATAGTATTACTCCTAGGTTGGGGTTCCCTAACTGCATGATTGTCCCCTCAAATGGTCGTTCTGGTGGCTTATGGCTCCTCTAAAACAACTGCTTTAGTCTTCAGATTCTCACTCACTCCCCTAACTTCATTTTGGTGCAAGTTAGCTTGCCCTCACTGGATGTAGACTGGCATATCTGTTGTGTTTATGGCTCCCCCTCCCATAGGGATAGGCATAGAGTATAGAAGAGCATCCTACAAGCTACCTCGAACTTCAATCTTCGTCTCGTTTGCATGGGAGATTTCAATGCCTTATTAGATCCTTTAGAAAAATTGGGTGGCACACATGTCTCCTGGAAAGGGATTTATGAGTTCTGACACTTTGTTCATGCATTGAATCTTATGGATTTGGGATTCACGAGGACTCCATTCACCTAGTCTAATCGTCAAAGGGGTAATCATCATATTCGGGAGGGACTAGACAAAGCTTTGGCGTCATTGGAATGGAGATGCCTTTTTCCTAATGCGGAGCTCAAACACCTTACATCCCTCAGTAGTGATCACAGGCCTATTCAACTGGATTTCTTGTGGTGGTCGTCCTCACCTAAAGAAGCCATTTCGCATAGAGAACCATTGGATGTTACACTAGAATTTTCACCAACTCACGAGAACTCACTGGCCTGTAAGGAATATGCCAATCACTGAAAAATGCAGGCTCTTCTGGCACATCGTCACTAGATGGAAACAATCTAGGTTTGGCAGTTGGAACAAAAGAATGGCGGAACTCACTTGAAAAATTAAGCTTTTTTAAGATGGTACAGTTACGGATCATACCATCCTTGAGGAAAAGAATGCCCAGGAGGAACTGAATTACATGCTTCATGTGGAGGATGTGCACTAGAAGCAGTGCTCTCGGATGAGATAGAAATTTGAAGGTGACAGAAATACGAAATTCTACCATCTCCATGCCATAAACTGGGCCAAGAAGAATAAGATTTCCTATTTACAACTTGAGGATGGCTCTTTCACTGAAAATAGGAATGAGATTGCTGGGAAACTTCAAGAGCATTTCTCAAGCATCCTCAGCACAAGCAACCCCCCTAATATTCCTAGTAACATATACTAGGGACCTATGGAATTTTCAAAAGAGGAGAATGCGACCTTTTGTGGTATTCCAATTAAAGAGGAGATTAAACTGGTGATAATGAATATACACCCCTCCAAGGCCCCTAGTCTTGATGGGTATCATGCAGCATTTTACCAAAAAAATTGGAATATTGTTAAAACAGATATTGTAACAATGATCTCAGATTTCTTCATAAAAGTTAGGATGCCAGAGAACCTTAACCATACTTACCTCTGTCTGGTCCCAAAGAAGAATATATGTCTCAATCCAACTGCTTACTGTCCCATCAGTCTCTCCAATGTGTTGTATAAGGTCCTCAAAAAGTCTGGCTAATCGTCTGAAACCATTTCTGAAGAAGATTATTGCCCCTACCCAAGCAACTTTCATTGAAGGACGTCAAATTGGCGATAACATTATACTGACTAGGGAAGTCCTTCACTTCATGCATAACTATAGAGGCAAAAAACACTACTTCGCCCTTAAACTTGATCTATCACGCACCTTTGATAGATTGGAATGGAAGTTCATCAACCAAATATATCAACAGATGAGGCTCGATTAAAGCTTCAAAAATCTGATTGCTCAGTGCTTAAAGATTGCCAGCTACTCTGTGCTTCTGAATGGCATTTTGCTAGCTAGATTCACAGCCACTCATGGAATACATCAAGGATGCCCTCTATCACCCTATATTTTATCTCCTCTCTAGAATTTCTCTCACACATGCTTAAACAAAATCTAGATTTCGGACTCATTTCTGGCATTTCTATTGCTCATAATGCTCCAATCCTTACACACCTCCTTTTTCATATGCTATCCTCATTTTCAGTGTGGTAGAATAAAGGGAGCTCTACATTATCAGAGCTATTATTAACACCTTTGCTGAGTTATTAGGTCAATTGATCAACATTGAGAAATCTTCTATCGCTTTCAGCTCTAATTGTCCTACTCAGAAGACTAGCGATCTCAGAGAATGAATGGGAGTTAACAAGATGAACCCTTCAGACAAGTACTTAGATACTTGTTGTTGGGATCTTTAATCTTCACTAGAGGGGGGGGGGGGGGG
>JAMKQA010070071.1:0-12923 GCA_024699735.1 Posidonia australis | reverse complement strand
ATAATTCTTGGTGTCTTTCTGATTGATTGATTGTGTGTTAAACTTTTAAGACTAATCAGATTGCATAACAAAGTTCAAAGAATTAATTGAAACTTGAAATTCTCTATTCACCCCCCCTCTAGAGAAGCATTAGTATCCTACAATATGCACCTTGGGTACCTGGGAGCCTTGGTCACGTTAAAAAAATAAAAATAATTTATTTTTAATATTTTTACTCTTTATGTTATATATTATTAAATGCAATTATGCATTGATATATCTATTCTTAACTAAATCAATTCTTAAATAACATTGAAATATATAAAAAATGATACGATAACAATAAAATATAATAATATTAAAATCAAAGCATCAACATAACATCTAAATAAGTTAAAAACAATAAGTTTTAATAAGTCAACTTAACAAAAACGAAAATATAAGAAAATAACAATGCCTTAGTTAATATTGAAGAGCACAAAAAATGAAAAGGAGGAAAAGGCCGCATGGGGATAGGAGGCCACCAGAGGAGTGTTGGACTCTAGATATGAGAGGCGCAAGGAGATTAGAGGCAAGCTGAGGGCTGCTAGATAGGGCAGCACATCCCTAGTTTTTATTTAAGAAAACTGAATCCTAGCAAATGCAGATCCGGTAAGGAACCGATTTTAAAAAAAGAGCAGGCACCCACCTTAAAAAGTACGCCAATGCCTATCAACAACCATATTAAAACAAACATAAAAAACTGGACAAGAAGACAGTAACAACCACCGTGCCTTTATCCCACTACATGGAATCAACCATATGAATCAGTTCTTCACACTGAATTAAACAAATTAGAATATATATTAATCTGACAACCTTCTATGGTGAATGCATGAAGATGGCCTGCAGGATGGTGTCTGAACATCATAGACATTAAATTCTAGTTAGCAAACTCATCACAGCATACACCTCAATATTTTCCATTGTTATTTTGAGTGCAGGTGACTTCCAAATGTGAGCTACAATTTACTTAAAGCTGCTTTAACAAGTTACAACTGGTAATAATTTGTCTACAATAATCAATTGACAGCTACGGATTCCAATTGCATGTTAAGAACCAGAATGATTCATTTGTATTGTGAACAAAGTCAAGCACGTAATAGTCACAGCATAATTTATCAGAGACACTAGTAGCCTGACTGTACAAGAAAATCTACATAAATCAATATATACCATATCAGCTTCCATGACGTGATAAGGCTAAAAGAACGTTGCTGTTCATCTCTAGTGTAGTTGTCATTTCTCCAAATGCTACAAAGCTTACTCTCAGAAAGACATAGTACCACATTTGCATGCATTGTAGTAAGAGCAAACCAAGCATCTTCTTGTAATATGTAGCTGATAATAACAAGCAGACCTAGCACTCCAGCAGAGTGTGTGGATGAAAGCTTACTATATCAGGACCTTACTGAAAGGGAAGAATTTTACTACATAGGAAATAGACACTTTTAAGAAGAATATATGGATAAAAATTAAGTGAGAAATCTTTCTTTGAAAAAAAAACATTTCATTATACGAGGCATACATTGGGGCTGAATGGTCACAGAAGTTTTCTCCCCTTTATCCATTGTCCTAATAACTTTGGGGAAAGCTGGAAAAAAGTGACCTGCAAGAACTACACCAGTTAGACCTCCCTTATATTGAAAATCATTAATCATTGTCACTGCAAAACTGGCCGAGTCATAGGGAACCCTACAATCTAAGTATTAAAGAATGAGGAACCATCAGTATAAGAGTGTAAAAATGTTACCCTCATTGAGGCAAAATTGTAGTCCACTTCAGAAGTTTGTGCGACAGTTGATCCGTCAGGTAACTTTACCTTCTATTTTACTGAGCAGGCAACAGAAACATGAGTTTAGTGCAGTCAACTCCAACCATGTAATAATAACTAATAGCAGGTTTAATCTTTTTTTATATGATCACATTATAAGAATTGAGGATGAAATTAACTGACAGGAGTCTATCTTACAATACCAGTAATTTCATCCAAATCACTCGGCTTCCCTCCATCCCCTCTTACAAGGATTCTTTTGATGATTCCACCATCCTTATACACATCCACCACAGATATCCATGAAATCAGTTCCACGTCAAATTTAAGATCAGAACCAGGAGGAACAGAGTTTACACCAATATCCCCATATCCAAGAGCTGCAGGTAAAGTGAACAATGCATGTTCACCCATTTTCATGGTAAGTATCCCTTCATCCAACCCAGGCACCACTTCTCCTGAAAACAATCAACAGCAGAAATTAAAAGGTAATACATTAATTACCAAGAAGATGTCGTATGAAAATCAAGGCCAATTGCACAAAACTGAGACCAAAAACGTAGAGAGAGAGAGAGAAAATAAAATAAAAAATTCCACAAAATCCTAGCAGAGATAGTAAAACCAACAAAACCAAGGGAAGCCCATAAACATAAAAGCAATGCGAAACTCACCAGAGCCAAGTTTTAATGTGACTGTCTCCCCTCTTTCCCTGGTAGAATCAAACACTGTTCCATCAAGCAAGCTACCCACGTAATGCACTGCAAATTGTCAACCAAATTATTACTCCACAAGAAGAAGAACATGAATCATAAAAATCACCAAAATCCACTTCCCAAATCCCCATCCCAACTGAAAAGAAGCAAGAAAGTAACTATCTTTCCATCTGAAACACCTGTAACTTCGTCGCCGGAGACGGGACTCTGCCACCCTTGCCCATGCTTGAGGAGCTTCTTCCTGATACCAGACACACGAATCATCCTTTCCTCGCCGACCATGAGCGTGGGTTGGGACTCAATCTCCTCCCCGGGCTCCTCCTCCTCGTCGAACACCATGCCCTTCCCGGCCCTGGCGGCGGCGGCGGCGGCGGCGGCGGAGAAGGTGAGCCGGGAAGTCATTGTCTCGGCTCTCCCTCAACCTCCGCCTCTGTTACTTCTTTAGATTCTCATACTGTGAAAGCGTCCACTGAATGGACGGATGAAATCGTCTAGTTTAGAACAGAACAGCCCTACCAATCAAAAGATCTTCTCATCTCGGAACACTTGTATTTTCCACCTTCTCATCTTCGAAATTATTTCCTAGTTCTTATATTATATTTTTTATAACAAAAAATCATAACTTAGGTTCTTCTCTCTTTTTTGGACAGAATTTCCAAGAGCCTCTATCCATATCTCATCCACTGAAGTACATCATACAATAATAAAAGATGGGCAAGAAAACGAATTAAATAATCACAAGACTACAATAAAATAAATACCACATATTTGTCCCAATCGAAATAAAACCAACCTTACAACAGGAAACCAATTACAAAAGAAACAAAATTGTTTCACTTTTGATGACTCGATAAACCTCTCTGAGTACTCTACTTCGATTTACAAATTGAGAAAAGAAAAAAGACAAATAATTGATGACCGACCAAGAGCATGAAGTGAACATGTTGTGTTTCTAACAACAAAACCTAGAAAGCCATCTTCTGCTTCCACATGGGCGCAGCACTTCTACTCCTTGGATACAAAGGCCCAAGCCTGACATCCCCATCAAACTCCAAGGGCTTGTCCTCGTCGATCCTCCCCACAGCAACGCTCTGGCTCCTCGGCACCGTCCCGATGGTGGCCGGAGTACTGGTCACATTGCCATCCAAATTGATATGCCTATAGTCCCTCTGGGACACGGCACGCACGAGCTCCCGGAGATCATCGTCCGCCGTGCTCCGGACACTTTGGGCCCTAGACATCGCCGTGCCGTTGTGAACGACACCGCCGGAATAGCTTCCGTCCGCGCAACTCATGATCTTCCTCACGTAGAAGTCCCTCACCCATGCCAGGCCTCGGAATGGTGCCGACATGTACCTGCTCAACTTGCTCTTGTTGTGCTGCTGCTGCTTATTCTGGCTGCTGGTGCTGTTCATGATGATTGATTGATCAATCAAGAAATCACAGGTACAGAGAAAGATAGAAGAAGAAGAAGAAGAAGAAGAAGAAGAAGAAGAAGAAGAGAGGGATTTTGTGTGCAGGACGGAAACTAGGGACTTGTGGTTCTTATAACGTGGAAGGTTTGAAATGAAATTGAAGGATTGATCGGATAGGTGTGAAGGCGTCCTGGCCATGCAACTTCGCAAGGTGTAGACTTTTGGACTGATTCAATTCAACGATGGGTTGGTGGTTATTCAAAATCATACACTAGAACAGCGTTTTGTTTTGAATGATGGGAGAAGAATCAGAAGATAAAAGTTAAAATTAGCTGGTACTGACTTGGCGGGGAAAGCAACGTGCATGGACCAACTCCCCACTTTTCGGTTAAAAAAAACAAAAAGCTACATTTAGTAGTTTAGCATTCACTGTTGTTGGGAGGACTATTAATTAAGATCTCCCTCCATACTTTGAGAATCCAGATGTTAATCAAACCCAGCAAATCTTTTCGGTGTTGGATTGGTTCTGACGGTAGTTTTTATAGAATCGAAAAATTCTTGAAGGAGGAGTTGAATAGCGTTAAACGATGATATATACAATTAATCTAAAAAAGATCAGATTTTAACAAATCTCATCGAAAATATTTAAAATCATTTATCATAAAGATCATTTACACACGAACACACAAAAGGATTTTTTATTGATTCGAGCTCTATTCTACTCCAATTTTCATACACCACTATCTCGTAAAATTCTACTATGCTTCTTGCTTGCAAACGTTAGAGAAGAATCTATTTACGGATCTTACTTTATCCTTCACATGTTGAAAAATTCAAACATATCTTCATTTATAATAATATGATTAAGAGATTGAAGGCAAAAGATCACAAAAAGAATAGAATTTTTTTAATAATCTAGAAAGACTTGGAGATGATAGAAGATGTAGAGGGTCTCATTCTTTGAAAAGCCTTAGATGCTTTTTTATAGACCTGTAAAAAAAATTAAAACAAGTCATGTTGACATGTATCACATTATGGACATCCGCTCATACATTCATGCACACTTTATTCTTCAAGACCTTCATAATGGATGTTCGCAGTGGATGTCTAAAAATCTTCTGGAGTCTCGCATACCTCTTAAGCAATGTCTGTTGTAGACATCCAAAAATTCTCTAACGAATTTCAACGAAGTTGCCTCTTCAAGTGGACGTCCATTCCTAAGAATAATTAGCAAATATCTTCCAATTCCTATAACAACTCCTCGGAATTTGCAACCATCACTAATAGTAATTCGAAAGAAATATTTAAACGATTTAAACAATTAAATATATTTATTTGAAATCCATATAGCAAATTCAAACTAAAATATCTTGAATCACACAATATCCTTAATGACATCATCAAATTTTAATAGAAACACCAACAAACTCCTTTTTTAAAATGGCAAAACAACTCTCCTTACTTAAAAGAAGTTAAGTAGAGTTAAAAGAATTTAAACACATACATATTCACCATAGATTTAGAACATACTAAGCACAAACCAAACAAATCTTGTAAACCAAAAGTTCTCTATAAATATTAGAAATACTACTAACCATTCTCCCCTTATGCTACATCAAAGAAACAATTAAGTTAGATTCCTTTTGGATACGATTTTGAAATAAATTTTGGATATAGAATCTCCATTTTGTGCACGTAAGTCGAGGTAGAATAATTATAAAATTATGGATGTAAAATTTGGAGAATATTGAATCTATTTGGATGTAGGATTATGATATTAATTTTGGTATAAAAAGTAAAGCAAAAAATAGACTCTTTCGTAATCAATCTAAAGTTGAATTCTTAAATAAAGTATTTTCTCGTAATCAATTTTGTTTCGACATACCTGCATAATCTGTCATATCAACCATTGTTTGGCAATGATTTTGACCAACATTCGATTTTGAAAGAATTTGTCTTCCTAGAATCCTAGCTAAAAGGTGCCTTAGATTAAAAAAACCAAAAATGATATATTTTATAGAAAATTAATGTTCAATAACAATAAGTTGATCGTTGATTCGATCATTGATGTTCTGAAATCTTTCATCCATCAACATATTCATGTCCTGAATCACTGCCATGATATCTATCATAGTATAAGAGGCTTCCATTGATGTAGAGGTTGACGTAATAGATGGCCTAGAAGAGGATGGAGGAGTATTTGAGTAAACACTCGTAATGTGGATCAATCTAGAAAGCTAATAAGACTCATTTGGAGGAGTAATCCCCGTGATACCAAAAAGATGACTCGATATAAGATCAAAAGGAGATAAGGAAAAATGCTAATGAGATTTCAAAACGTTGAAAACATAGATGTCCCACTTGAAAAAATAATTTTACATAGCATAGTAAACATCTATCATGAAAAGAGTGGATAATTTACTCTACTGTTCAAAGCACATAATAAGATTTTGACACAAAACCTTAGCAACCATGCAAGCTCTATGCTTCAAGTGACTTAGAAACATCTTATATCTTGATTGACCATATTTAGGAGGCATAGACCGAGGATTAATACTAGTAATAAAAAGTTCCTCAAAAATATCATTACTTGACTAAACCTCATTACCCATGGTAGCATTATGAATGTCAATGTTACCATCCGATAGATAACAGTTTTTAGTGAAATAATCAAGAGTAATAGAAAGTATGGTGATTGACAACAAAAAATAGTTCATGACCATTTTCTGGTAAAGATAAATAAAATTAAGCCACTAAACTCAGATAAGCCTTGTTTTGATATGAGAAAGATAAATATTTGAAGATTTTGGCATCCTAAAACAAAGACTCAACCCCAAAATTGAAGAAATTAGTATCAAAAATTAATCATTCAATTAAGAAATTCCTAGTTGGAATCATCTTTTTCCAATACCTTCCTTTTCGAGACCATCTTTTTCGTCGGACCTGTTCTAGCCACCATGATATTGTCAACGAGGTTCCAACAAAAAGCACACAGTCTATCAAAGAGAAGCAAAGAATTGGAGAAAAATACCATAAAAGAAACATCGAGAGGATGAGATCCAGTAAGAAACCAAGAGAAACCTATAAGGGAAATTACATCCAGTGAGAAACCAAGAGAAAATGGCGTGAGAAGGTAGATCCAGCAAGAAAATTGTGAAATCTTCAAACATGAGGAAGTGGAAGGAAAGGGAAAGGAGTGCAAGCAGAGTGAAAACGAAGAGTTGAAAAAAAACTCAACCACGAGTTAAAAAGGAACCCAAATAGGGTTTATAATGCTATGAAGGATGTCTGTACGAATGTCCTAAGATGGAAGTAACACTCTAGATGTCTGTTGTGGACATATGGAAATTTCCTGTCCTGGAAGCTCTACTAGGCAGATGTTTACCTAGATGTCTATTTAATAATGGACAGATAAAATAAAACAAAACAAAATAACAAAAAAATTAGGAAATTTTTGTAAAAATTATAGAATAATAATAATAAATAATTTCAACTTAATTTGAAGTAAAAAAACATATATTACCAAGAAAACACACAAAAACTAATTCAAAATCCTTTTTTGAATGCATCCTCACCTAATGGTTTAGTGAAAATATTAGCCAATTAATCCTTAGTAAACACAAAAACTAATTCAAAATCTTTTTTAATGTCAACAAAAATGATAGATTCACCATGACTATTCTTCAAAGAGTCCAAGTTCCATATACCTTGAATAATCACTATCCATGACCCATTCTTATTCACGCACTTTTACTTACATTAATCATATTCAATATCTCTTTTGGTACCCATACTTTCTTGGGTCCATACTTGTTTACTATAGAATAGACAACAATATAGTTTGAATTACTAACTTTAGAAATCCATAGTTTCTTAATCTTAAATACATTGCTTTTCCTAACAATAATCGATTTATAACTAGTAGAAACAGCCTATGGATCGTATCCTAAACTAGATTTGTGGTATGAGATATTAGGATTAAAAAACAACATATTTAAATTATCTCTATAACTTGTAAATTTGCAAATGATGACATCTTGATCAATAATTTTCTAATTCAATGCAAAAATGTCATCAATATGGCAACCATTCTCAGATAATAGCTCATCACATGATCTAGCATTTAAAACTTCATTATCACGCATGAAAGATCCAATGTTAGATGTACAAGAATTTTTGCTTTCAATATATGCAAAAATCTCATTTTTGAAGCAAGTTATTTGTTTCTTATATATTTTATTCAATTGGAAAATATTTGAATATCTCTCGTATAAATCATTAAAAACATCATTGAATTCATCAAATGAAAAATCACTTATTAACTCTAACACTTAAGATTCCGTAGCCGTGAAGCACATATTTGTTGCTTCCTCTTTATCACTTGAGTAATTGCTTGAACTATTACAATTACTTTGATCCCATTTGGATTGATATGCTCTTTTTTTCTTGTCATCTTTTCTCTTTGACATTTTCATGAGAGGACAATCTTTGATCAAGTGTGTAACAACCCCGTTCTTGAGTCGTTACCTTAAATTCCTAGTCGATTTTTTTTTCAACTATTTTTATCAAATCTAAAACTAAATCCAACATAAGCAACATAAATAAATAAAAATACTATTAATTGAATCAGATTAAACTAAATACTTACCTAGAACCTATGATGTGTGGTCGACCGACTCCATCTCCACGTACACTAGCAACTCCTACTCCTATCTTGCACTAGAGAAAACACAATCAAATACGCATGAGTGGCCACTAAAAGTTTATCTAGTTCACACCCCACCCACCCACCCACACACACGCACAGACAAAACCCTGGCACCTTTCTTGGATTCTACAACACTCCAACTAGGTAATATGTCATTGCTCAACAAGCCACAAATCTTTTAAGACATGCTTTTGAAATCATTTTCTTTACTTTCTTTCCAAAAGCTATATGCATACTTTCCAAAACCTTTATGCTTATTTGATATGGCTATATCTACTAATCAAGTTCACATCTGCACTAAAGTGCCACACCAAATACAAAATCTCTATCCAATCTGTATAAAAGCTATATTTCAAATCATGCCTTTTCAAAATACTCTTTTCATTTTCTTTGAAATTTCATGCATCTTTGCAATCACTTTGATGCAGTTCAAAAGCAAATCCTTAACTAGATTCTAACCAAAAACACAACCAACCAACACACAACACACAACACAAACATGAGTCTCAACAAAGTTAGAACCTAACTAAAACCACAAAATCAAACGTCAGTTCTAGCTCAAACTAAGCACACATAGTCCATCAAAACTTGTCGTGTCACCTTGGTCATAGTTGATCGACTTGGTCACAAGCAGTCGTCGAAGCACCAACCCTGACTCTACAGCACTGCCGTAGTGAATCACCTCACACAGGAGTCCACCTGCCACAGTCTCGTAGGCCTTACAAAGCCATGACCTGCAGGTCACATAAACACGCATGGGGTACATCCTTATGACGCCCCTAGCTAGTCAAACACCCAAGGACTCACAACCCCAGGCCCAGCCAACACCAAGTAAAGAAAGTGGACTGATCTCTTTCACCTGGACCCGATAGCACCTCAAGAGCCACAGTCTTTTTCACCCGTGTCAGTTGCCAACAACCACATCGTAGAGTATGTACCGATTTCATGAAAGCCTCATTACCTCCATCGGCTACGGCCTTATAGCTACACAGATCCAACCAAAAACCATGAAAAACCATTTTCAAAATATGCATTTCCTTTTCAAAATCATTTCGAAAACATTTTCATTACAAGAATCCATCCACAAAAATTATTTTAAAAAACCATTTCTCAGGAATATTTTCAAAACATTTTCAAAACACATTTCTCAAAACACTACCAAACATCGTACCACATGCAACACAAAAATAGCAATGAAAATTGCAAACTCTATGCTTAAACGGTGCCACTGAATACCTATTTCAGAGTACCTCACCAAACGATTCAACTTCTATTCCCAAAGTCAAATATTAACTTCAAAGATTATTTTAAGCATTCCCTAACCATTCTAATGTTTTATTCTAATCATTTTTATTGCCATGGTTGTTTGTAAGCTTAGTATATCCTTAAACATATTAAAAGTTATTACAAATAAGTCCCTAAGGCTTAAGTATAATTCATATGAACTTAGGGATTAAAAAATAATTTCCACAGAGTTTAGGGATCAGTCGGTGAAATTCTCCTAAACTCAGGAAGTAGAAAGGTAATTGGGCTGAAAACATGAAACTTGAATGCTAATATCAAAACTAAAGACCATCTAAACCACTTAAAGGAAAACTAAATATTTCTATGTTATATAGTCCTTTTATTCCAGCTACAATTCCAATGGAATCTTACTAACTTGTTTCAAGTATTCCCTAGAGTCTAGTGGACATCTGTTGTGATCATTCGAAAATTTTTCAATGAATTTTGACAAAGTTACCTCTTCAAGTGAGCATCTATTCCTAAGAGTAGTTGGTGAAAAATGTTGAAAAATATATTTTGATTCACACAACAACTCCTCGTAACTTGCAACCACTACTAATAGTAATTCAAAAGAAATGTTTAAATGATTTAAATAATTAGATATCTTTATTCTCCATATACCAAATTCAAACTAAAATTTCTTGAATCACACAATATATTTAAAGATCTCATCAAAATTTAAATAGAAACACCAACAATTCCTTTAGTAGATGTATGATTAGCCAGTGACATGCTATGATTCTATACATATAAAGGACCTGGGAATGGATCAAATATGTACTCCTTTTGTTGTTTGGTTCATGTTTAAGTCGACCTAATTATGGTTACCACATAGGATATGTTTTATACGTGTTTGCCATTTCAGAAATTTTATTAGGAAGGAAGTCTTGAATCTAATCAGACACACATTATTTTTCAATAAACGACCAGAACATTAGTTGTCGTTTGTAATATCCATATTCATAGAATATTAGAGATAAAATCTTTGGAAAAAAATGCATGATCACTAACGTAACGTTTAGTAACAATTATTTTTCATAACTTATTGGAAATAATCATTTCTAGATAAAAAAGTTGAATCAAATATATAAAAAAATTCAATTTATTTAAAAACGTCAACTTATTTTTTATATGTAAAACTCATAAAAAACGTTGAAAATAAAAAATTATAGGAGACAACTTATTGAAAAAATTAATTTTTTTACCATAATTAATTTGTATATAACCGTCACCAAACATAACTTAAGACCTTATTGATTATTTTCTCAATAGATGTATTATTTTATTTAAAAATCGGTATTTTTTTCACGATTCCTGTGTTCAGTCAAACGAGTCATCATCAGCACCGACAAATTTGTTTCGCAAAATTTTACTCGTTCAAAGGAGTGGACTGTAGCCTGTAGGCTCGAGTTATTGATGCTTAGTTGCATGGGATTATTTGGCTGTACATAATCTAATTAACAACTAATTAGTAACATTTAGATGAAAAGATGAATGAAGTTTCTGTAGGTGATTGAACTTTCTTGGCTTATTTATTACGTGTCTTCATCGTGAAGAGATACAGTGACATATATATATATATATATATATATATATGTGGAGAGAGAGAGAGATGGGGATTGGACTTTGTTGGCGTATTTATTACGTGTCTTCATCTTGAATATATGTAATTATGTATACAGGGCCCGCTTAAATGTACTAGGCTTCATTTTGATAAGAAGTAGGTGACCATATCAGTGTTATATGTCTGCTACCCCCATTTTAGCGAAATGTGGCTTCTCACGTCAAAAGTTGCTCGAATATAAAAGTAATTCATCAGTAAAGGTTAATATTAACAAAAAAAACAAAAAAAAAATACCGTTAAAATAAACTTCAATTACATTATCAAAATAACGTAAATACTAAAATTGAAAACATAACAAACTTAAGTTATATGACATAAAAATTTTAAAAACGTTATTAACGAATATTATAAATACACGGTAAAGCAAATGTATCTGAAAAAACTATAATGTCAGAAAGAAGAAAAAAATAATATTAATACAATCAACTTCTTCAACAAGTGTATAACTAAAACTGAAATGATAATAAACTTAGATTATGCTAAAAAACAATTACAAAACGTCTATTAATAAAATTATAAACAACATATGGCAAATATAACTAAGAAAACTATGAAATATCATACGTAAAACAAAACGAAAATATACTTACTTCTCCACATCTTCCATTATATCCATTTAAATTAATTCTCCTAATTACCCACTTCTCCACATCTTGCAAGACTACTTTCCACTTTTAAAGAAACATAATTAATTACCCTTAACTGTCTCCTTATATTTTCCATGCAAATAAAAATCACTAATGGTTAAAAGTTGTTTTGATAATAACCATAGGATGAAGATCCAATAGTTAACAATGACTTTACCTTAAAATAGTATTTTAAGGTAAAGTACACCTGATCCCAATCTTATATACACACAGACACACACACACACATAATTCACGAAGAATCACATCAACTATTCATGAAAAATCAAGTTAAAAATCAACAATTGATGTATAACCACATTGACTGTACACTAGTATACAACTTCATTGGACCCCTCTCTCTCTCTATATATATATATATATACACACACACATATATATATTATTGACCAGGGGAACTTTTCTTTGTATGTTCACACTGAGTCAACAATCCTTTATTAAAGCATGAAATTGATAGAGTTTTTTCAAATAAAACAAATCCACAACCTTGACAAATTATTTCACGTGCTAATCTAATTAATTAAACTTCATCTTTTTTGGAGTACTTGTTTGAATAATGATAATTCTGAATTTGTCCCACTTAACGTGAAAAAATTATTCCAAATTGAACTCGTGACCAATGGGGAACTTAGGCTCTGAAGTTCCTCTTAGAGCAAGAATCGAGAGACGAACAACCTAGAAAATCCCAAGTAAACAATTCATGCCTCTTCCATGTTGGATAGTAAAGCTTCTCTAGAGGG
>JAMKQA010070070.1:0-10978 GCA_024699735.1 Posidonia australis | reverse complement strand
GTTTTCTACCTCTTCTTTCTCCTTTAGATCTCACTTTAGAAACATAATAAAGCATGCTCGAAATCTTACATATGGTTTGATTTATCCATGTTTTTTGTGAGGTTTTATGATAAATATGTTTGCTCTCCTTGCAAGATGATCTCTATGCAAGTCTATACCTCTGTTTGCGAGCATGTCCATTCTTATTTCTAGCATAAAAGCTGCATGAGTTATCTTCTTTTTACTGTTTCCTTGCACATCAATCTATGCCACGCACTTACATGTTCTTGCACATAGAGATATGCTTGATATGATCATCACTTACATGTGTTTGGATTGGATTTACCCATATCATGTTATTCCCTGGCATTTTGCATGTTTTCATACATGAACCCATCAATTCATTTTAGTTTTTATTACATGATTTACATGATGACTCTCGATCATGTGCATCCCCATCATGTTTTCTGCTTTTAACAATGGCATAGATCCATCTGCATTGGCATGAATCACCTGTCTCTTTGCTGGGATGGATTCTGGATCAGATTGCAGTCTGATCCAGATTCTCTGGGGCGCACCACTCAGGAGCACCTTTCCCACGCACCACTCTAGCGCACCAAGCAGGTGCACCAGACTGGTCAGAGAGCAAAGCACTCGCATTAGCATCTTTGTTTGCATGGCTTTATCGAAGGCTTTAAGCTTGTTTCTTTTATGGCTGATTCTCTGATATTTAAAGATTTCACATGCATGTTTTCAGCTTTGATCAGATCGTTTTCCAATTGTTTTCTCCATCTTGATATTCAGTCCCTGGCTAGAATCTGGTAGGCTGGTTGCACCTCACTCCTATGTGGAGAGCCTTGTGCATCAGCCCATGATCCAGTAGCATGACTGCATCATGCATCCTTCACTTAGCAAAAAATAGGTGGGACCTTGTGTGAGGCTACTGGCCCTTGAGCGCAAGGTCCATAGATATTGCATTTGCACTTCTTTCGCTTTAAATGCATGATTTCCGAGTTTTACAGAATGATTTCACTGCATACCTTTTCCAGAATGCATTCTATGGCGTTCTGGCTTTGCATGGTTTTCTGTTTTCCCTCAGCACATTTTTCTGGCCCACATAGATGCACATAGGTGGCGCACCAGACTGACGCACCAGTCTGGCGTACCAAACAGGCGCAGTGGCCTGTTTTCAGTAGCACACAGCAGGTTTTTATATGTTTTTGGCATACTTTCTCGGCTTGATTCGCTTTTGAGTTTTCTTTAGCTTTCTTCCTTGATGCATTAGGAAGGCACAGCTATGTTTTCAACTATTTTCCATGCATTTTAGATTGCATTAGGCATATAGCAAGGCAAGGATGAAAACTCACTCGATATTTTGGATCTTTGATCTTATTATGCAATTTTCTTGCATCAATGCTAGTCCCGCAATACGAGTGATACTTCTGAGCATTAGGACACACCGCTACACATCATGCACCTATATTTTAGACACCACACGCATTAGCATCGCATGACATATCGCCCTTGGGCGTATAGCAAAGGCTGCATAGCCGACATTTCATTAGCAATAGAGAAACCAATAGAAGACCGATTTTTCGGGCGTACGAGGGTGCCTAACACCTTCCTCGTACGTAATAGGGATCCTTACCTGCATTTCTGGTTTACGAAGACTTTTCTTTTACTGTTTTGCATGATTTTCATGTTATATGGTTTTCCTTATCTTCCATTTGAATAGACTAGGTGTCGACTCCTGTATTTTGCATTTATTTTATTTTTGCCGTGACTTTGCCGACTTTGGTATATTTTTGCCATCCTCGACGGCATGGTTACACCTATACCCTACATAGTCGACATCACTATATCCTAGTAGATCTAAGCTAGAGTTTCTAGGATAAAACAATCCAAAATTAGTTGATCCTTATAGATATCTTAAGATTCTTTTAACAGCTTTCAGGTGAGACTCTATTGGGGAAGCTTAAAATCTTGCACATAAGCATATACTAAACATTATATCGGGTCTACTAGCTGTTAAATATAAAAGGGATCCAATCATTCTTCTATATAATTTTTGTTCCACCTTTTGTCTATTCTCATCATTTTCCAACTTGGTAGAGATACCTATAGGTGTCTTAGCTATTTTGCTATGTTCCATTCTAAATTTCTTCAATAATTCCCTAGTGTATTTTACTTCATTAATGAATATTCCTTCTTTGATTTGTCTATAAGCCTAAAAATAATGTCAATTCTTTCATCATATTCATTTGAAATTCTTGTTGCATACTCTTTGGAAAATCTTTGCATAAATTTTCATTTGTAGATCTAAAAATGATATCATCAACATACACTTGGATAATTAATATGTCATTATCAACCTTCTTTATGAACAAGGTAGAGTTAATAGCACAAACCGAAAAATCTTGATTAATTAAGAATTTCCTTAACCTTTCATACCAAGCCCTGGGAGTTTGCTTTAGTCCATAGAATACTTTGTTCAATTTATAGACATGATTGGGATAAGATTCATCTTTAAAATTGGAGGGTTGCTTGATATAAAATTCTTTTTCAATAATACCATTTAAAAATGCACTTTTTATGTCCATTTGAAAAAATTTAAATCCTAGATGACTAGCATATGCTAATAACACCCTAATGGACTCTAATTTGGCTACAGGAGCATAGGTTTCATCGAAATTGATGCCTTACTCCTGATTATAACCTTGAGCTACAAGCCTAGCCTTATTTCAAACTACATTCCCAGATTCATCTAATTTATTTCTAAAGATCCATTTGATTCCTACGATTTGTTGATCTTTAGGATTTTGTACTAAATCCCACACATTATTCCTTTTAAATTGGTTTAGCTCATCATGCATAGTTAAAATCCAATAATCATCATTACATACTTCATCCACATTCTTAGGTTTTATGGATGAAACAAAAGCATAAGCGCCACATTCATTTTCATGTTTGGATCTAGTCATAATTCCCTTGGAGACCTCACCAATTACGAGTTCTTTGGGGTGACTAGGCACATATTGCCATGATTTGGAATTTTCCTTAGGTTTTTCTACATTTTGATTAGTTTGATCATTAATTATGTTATTAACATTAAATTCAGGTTCTTCTTCATTAATGATTTTAATTAGATTTTCATCAAAATCAACATGCATGGATTCTTCTATAGTTAAAGTTTTTTTTATTATAAACTCTGTATGCCTTACTTCTTGTAGAATATCCAACAAGAATACCTACATCAGATTTAGAGTCAAATTTATCACGCTCCAAATTTTCCACAGTAATTTAAAACAATTAAATTACGGGAAAATTAAAGCCAAACAGTAAATATCTAACTACCAGGAACCTATGTTTGCGGCTAGGAGACTCCAGACTATACGTACTACACTAAATGTTTGCATGCCTGCACCTGCAAACTAAAACACGAGGAAAAACGTATGAGTGACAAAAGTCACCTAGTACCCACCCTGAGGAAAACCACGGAAAACAAAACTATAATTAAATTTCCTTTTAAATTCATTTCGCAAACCATTTTCTCAAAACCTCATAAACCAGGCCCACACCGGCCAAAACTACAACCGGGGCGCTACTAGACCAAAGCCACAAGCAAAGGCCCTTAATGGCCAAAACCACACATAGTGAGTCGGGAAGCCCAGTGCTAGGCAACCTAACTCTGTTCATAAGCAGTCCACCGAGGAGCGACCGTGGCGTTCTGCACTGCCACTATGAAACCACCCTGTGCAGGTGCGATCACCATCCTGCGATTCTCCCTACCTAGAGAACCCTCACAAAGCTGACCCTTCCTTGGGAAGGCTGTTCTGTCTCTCAAGACGCTACCAGCTATGGAGCACGTGTTCCACCCGCACTGGCCACCATAGGGTACGCCTTCTCATGGCGTCCTCCACACATGTGCTTAGGAGGGAGTATCATACCTCCACACCCGACGACACCCGAGCCTCAGTGCTCACAGCGACAGCAAGAGTATGATACCTCCCCGTCATGCCACAAGACACCTCAACCAACGGACCACAACCCTAGCCTTGAGACGACAGTCAAGGAGTCTCATACCTCCAGGACCCGATGCCCCTCAGCCTCAGGTATCTCGGCCCCCTACCTCAACCACAGAGTCATGCCCGACCATCTGAGAATGTCGTCACATTCCCTAGTCCCGACGACACGGTCCCACACTGTCTCGGCCCGCACACAGAAAATTAGGAAAACATTTCTCCAAAATAGGCCAACTATTTCTTTGAAATCCATTTTCAAAACCATTTTCATATCATTGAAAATTCTTCCAAAACCTCGGCAAAGTGACGCATCAGGTGTCCCAAAGGTCCACCACTGATGGCCCACAATCCCATCTCTTGGGGACAAAACACAGCAATCCAGAAAGTCCTTGGAAAACACATTTTTTTTAAACATATTTGGGCCCAGATTCGGCATGTCGGAAATCAGATTCGGTATGCTGAAATCCATTGATTCAACATGCCGTTCTGGCTCTGGTATGCCGAAATTCACAGAATCGGTTGACCGGGGTGATTCGACAGGTCGAATAAACCAGAGGACTAAACTGATAGAAAAACGGTATATCGAACGAAATCGGTATACCGAAATTCACTGATTCGGAATGCCATTTTCACTTCGGTATGCTGAATTCTGTGATCTCAGAAAACGGCCCAAAACCCTACAGTCCGAAATCGCTCCAGCTAGGACCTTCGATCGGACCCCCTAAACAAACACCAAAATTCTTGCATAAAATATGAGATGTAGACCCTCGAGTCTACTCCAAATCGCAACAAACAAAACTAAAATCCATTCACCATGCATCAAGATATAAAATCGGAAAGGCAGAAGAGTCAAATGGACCCAAAACGCATCAACTGCCATAAATGCGCATAAATTCACCATAAGTTCTCATAAAATCACAATATTCTAGGAATATAAATTTACCTATATTCCATGCAATCCTAGCATTTTCTACCAATTTCATGCTCTCTATTACATGAGGTGGAGATGCGTACCTGGAAACAGTTTTCGACGATCTCCGGCGAGCTCCGGTGCAACCACGGCCTCGGGAGCACTCCACTCGAGCTCCACACACCACCACGAGCCGCCGCACACCGTCGCCGGCCCTCGAGCACATCGAACAAAGAGGAGGTCGCAGGGGAGGAGAAAATAGGGGGGAAGCGAGAGAGGAAGAGAGAAAAGAGAGAGACGTGGGAGGGAGGAAGTGAGTGGAGGAAGAGAGAATGAGCGGAGGAAGGAGAGGTAGGATATGTGCTCGGGACGGAGAGAATGCGTGGGGGGGGAGAGAAGACTTGAGTCATGCATGGCTGAGGCTCCGGCTTAAAAGGCCACGCAGAAGGAGTAGGTGGCTGTGTGCATGCAACCAGACAGCCACGTGCACACCAACACTCTCTCAACAACCAGCCTCGCCAGCCACAGCACGCACCCAACCACCCACCACAACCACGAGGCCAACTTCAAGCCTCAACCATTGGCCCACAAATGCGAGCCCCATGCGGACCCCCACACTTGGGCCCCACATGGACCCACACCCGGGCCCCACATCCACAGTGCCACAATGCACAGTGCCAATCACGCGCAGGGGCACAAGAATAGAAGCCGGCCAACGAGGCCCAAGTCCAAAAGCACAAAATCACACAATGGCCTCGAAACAGTAACACCTGTTCAGGAAATAAAATTTATAAAATGTAAATAATTACAAAATGAATTTTACAGGTGTTACAAAATTTGTCCAATGTATCCTTAGTATTAAGAATCTTTTGAAATATGAAATCCTTGGAATTTTACTACACCACAATTCAAAAGGTGTTTTGTTTAAAATTGGCCTAAAAGAAACATGATTCAAAATGTAACAAGTGCTATTTACGGTTTCGACTCAAAAGTGCTTTAGTAAATTATTTTCACAAAACATGGTCCTTGTCATTTCTTGTAAGGTTCTATTTTTCCTTTCTACCACTCCATTTTGAGGGGAGCTCTAGGAAAAGAGAAATCATGTATAAAATCATTTTATTCACAAAAGTTTTCAAAACTTTCATTTTCAAATTCTCCTCCATAATCACTTCTAATCTTGATGATTTTCAATTCCTTTTCATTTTGTACTTTCTTACAAAACATTCAAAATTCATAAAATACATCATTTTTGTTTGCTAAAAATAAAACTCAAGTAAATCTCAAAAAATCATCAACCAATACAAAGGCATATCTTTTTCCACCAAAACTTAATATCTTACTGGGACCAAATAAATCCATGTGGATGAGTTCAAGAGGTTTTGAAGTGGAAACACAATCTTTGGCTCTAAATGAGGTTTTAGATTATTTTCTAAATTAGCATGCATCATAAAGTTTATCTTTTTGAAAATCCAACTTTGGTAAACCAACAACACTATCATTCCTAGAAATTTCGAACAATTGACTCATGCTAACATAGCCAAGTCGCCTATGCCAAAGCCATTTATCCTTATTTGATGAAGCAAGGCAAGATATGATTTTATTAGGTTTGTATGTGATTTTTATTTTATAGACATTATTTTTTCTATTTCCAATAAATATGGTTTCATTTGTTTTTGAATCGATTATGGCACGGTCAATTTTATCAAACAATACCTTATAACCTACGTCACATAATTGCCTATTGCTAATCAAGTTATGCTTTAAGCCATCAACTAATAAAACATTTTCTATAGAAGGATTTTCAGGATTACCGACATTTCCAATCCCAACAATCTTTCCTTTAGCATTATCTTCAAAAGTGACCTCTTCTACTTCTTTAGGACTTAAAGTGCATAGAGGGGTGTGGTCTCCAGTCATATGACGAGAGCAACCACTGTCAAGAATTCATTTTGATTTCATCATGTTCCTACATTATAAGATAAAAACATAGTCTTAAGAACCCATATTGTATTTGTTCTCCTTATAGTGGTATTTGAAGAGTTAGTTTTTCTATTAAACTACCTAGAGTACTTCTTGACAACAAAGACATATTTTTCATTGGTAGATGTTTTAATAAATCCATTTTCATATGGTATGCCATTGAATTTTGAAAAACCTAATCCATGTTTGTGAAATGTTGGTCTTTGACTAGAAAGTAGTTTGTCTAGATTTTCTTTACCCTTGGTGAATTTTGTTACTGTGTCTAATAAGTCTTTACTTTTATTATTTAAAGAGGTAATGTCATTTTTAAGATATTTTATTTTATATTTCATTTGATCAATACTCATGTTTAATTCAATATTTTTGTCATTTATTTCACGATTTTCATCAATTAAGATTTTTCCTTAATCAACTCTTAATTCTCTTTTGACAATTTTTCAATTTATTTGGTCGATTTTGATTTTAATATCTTGTATTTTGAGTAGAGCTCATCAAAGGCTTCTATAAGTTCTTCTGTGTTAATTTCATTTTCATTTAGGGTAGATTCCTCATCACAAGCCATAAAGCACATGTTTGCTCTTTCGCCATCGGATTTCTCATCGGATGAAGATTCACTTTCATCTCATGTTGCTTGAAGAGCTTTTCTTTTAGGTTTTTTTTCATTATTTTTAGATATTTTCATTTTTAAAAGTGGGCAATCCTTTTTAAAGTGTCTGAGTTTGTTACACTTGAAGCATAAAGGAGTTTTAGTTTGATTTTGTAGATTGTTCTTTTTCATAAGGAACCTTCCTCTTTTCATGAACCTTTTAAACTATCTAGTTAATAAAGCTATTTCTTCTTCATCATCCTCACGTTCAGAGTTATCAGTATCTGAGGTGATCTTTAGAGTAATATTTTTCCTTTGGGTTGTTCTTTTTCTTCCTTTTCTCTTTCTTTTTCTTTAATTTACACCTCATATAAGGTTAGATTACCAATCAAATTTTCAAAGAAGTATTGTGACAAATCTTTTGCTTCTTCAATAGTTGTAGTTTTCATTTTCCATTTTCTAGTTAGTGACCTAAGACTTTTTCGTACTAAATTAGATTGAAGGATAACTTTCCAAGAGAGTGTAATGCATTTGTTATGTCACTAAACTTATTAAACATTTTTCCAATAGATTCATCTTGCTTCATCTTGAATAGTTCATATTTGTGAGTTAGCATATTAATCTTAGTCTCTTTTACTTGATTGGTACTCTCATGAGTAATTTCTAAATTGTGCCAAGCTTCATGTGAAGTTTTGTAATTTGATATTGTATTAAATTACTCTTGATCAACGACATAGAACAATATATTAAACTCTTTTGCATCAAGTTGTACTAACATTTTTTCTTCATTATTCCATTTCTTATAAAATGCATTATTATGGGTGTAACCATTAATAACAATATCCCATAATTCAAAGTTTATAGACTTTAAATAAATTATCATTTTGTATTTCCATTAACTATAATTTAAATCATCAAAAAAAGGAGGTCTATTTATACTCTCTCCCTCTACAAAAGTGTTGGATGAACTAGAAGCTATATCTAGAAGATTGTTAAATCTTTTAGGTCTAGATAAATTAAGCTCTGATACCATTTGTTGGATCAAGTGACTTCTCTAGTAGGGGTGAATAGAGAATATTTAAATTTTATTAATACTTATCCAATTTTAATAGTTCTTTAATTTAACAAGATAACGTGATTGAAATTTTCTACAACAAATAAAGCAACCAGGCAGATGATGGATATTTGAATATTAAACTTGTCACATGCAAAGAATGAAGATGAGAGAAAATGAATACACAGGTTATTTATGGTGGTTTGGCCAAAACCCTGGTCTAGTCTACTTCTCAAGAACCCTCTTGAGATTTTTCCCTTATTCTTAAAATAAAGACGTACTTGTGTTGGTAGTCCTAACAACCCAAATCCAGCTCCTTCCACTTCTCATACCCGGAGAAGCTAGAGTCTCCTTTCCATGTAGCTTTACAAAGTATGAGATCTCTCACTTGTACAGAGCAACTTTGATCAATCTTTACAAAACAAGGCTTGTGAAGAGAGTAGAAAGAATATGGCTTGAGAATAGCGTACAATGTCAAGGATCACAAGTATATGGATGTGTTTGTCCTTCCAAGACTCATATGGGTCCTATTTATAGCTATAGGACCATGAAAACTTGTGTCTAACGGCTATAATAACGTCCATAAATGGCTAATACTTCGGTATGCCGTTTTGTCCTTCGGAGTGTCATTTTTCTCTTTAAACTACAATTTACGATTAATTTGGTATACCAAAAATTCTCGGTGTGTCGAATTATCCTAGTTCGGTATGCCGTTTTATTCCAATATGCTGTTTTGGTTTATGTTTTGATTTTTCCACAATTTATTTTCGAAGTGCTGTCGCTTGTGTCGTTTCTTCCTGATTCGGTATGCCGTTTTGCTCTAATATGCCATTTTGCTTTCTTATTTGATTTTTCACATTTGATTTCGGAGTGTCGTTACTTGTGCTATTTCATTTTGATTCGGTATATTGTTTTTATCCGGTATGCCGAACTTACAATTTCTCTACACATTACTTTATACATATATATTCTTTTCTAACTTTACAACATATTTCATTAGATATATATATACATATCTGTTACATCAAATGTTACACTATCAAATAATACAACTTTTTATTCCAAGTTTTGGAGCACTTTCCTTAAATGAAAATATACACAAAAATTCATTAAATCATGTGTTATCATCAAAACATATACATATATTTTTCTAACAGAAGTGTGATTTAAAGGATTTTGAGATAATTTTCCAAAAGAGTTTTTGAAAAGAAAACGCATTGATTTGTAAAGGTTTTGGAAAAGTGTTTTTCTAGTGTTTTCTATTTGTAGTGAGACCAAGAGGCTGAGGTAAGTGCTCATCAGATTTTGGAGCTATGATACTCCTGGATTGTCATTCATGAGACTAAGGCTGAGGTCCGTGAGTAGAGGTGCGACTAGACTTGGAGGTATGACACTCTACTTGCTTTGGATGTCAAAGACTTAGGGTACCGTCTGTACTTGGTGGTATCATGGTAGTAGGTCTAGGAGGTATGAGATCTCTATGCAGCTGGATGTGATACCGTAATTGTTAAGGGTACCGAGATGTAACAACTGTGCCTGGAATTTTCCATTTTATATAAACCATGGATTTCTTGTAATTATTGTATATGATTTATTAATGGTTAATTCAGTTTGAGTTGGTTGGTTGTGGTTCTTCCCTGTGTTTTGTGCCCTTGGTTTCTCCCTTGTGGTGTGTTTTTGGCTTGTGGGCCTATTTTTGCCTTGAGACCCATGTGTGCCACATGGGCTTGGACCCGGTCAAAGGGGAGCCAACGGCAGCCTGTGACCTGCCGCGTCTTCTTCCCCAATCCCATGAGACCTAGCGGGGGAGATAACTGCTCGTCCCGTCCCCTCCGTCCAGAGCTGGTGTGGCTGGTGAGCGCCGACGGGATTTCGGGATGGCAGGCGCGCTGGAGAGCTTTAAGAGGAGGTGGTGTGGTGGTTGTGATTGGAAGCCACGAGCTGCAAGCGGAGGAACCAGTAGGAGGGCGAGAGGCCGTGAGGAGGTTGAGGAAGGTCGCGGTCTTTGGAGGTTATGTGAGCTGAGGAGAGCTTGCACCAAGCCTCGTCGGAGCGCGTCGGGCACGCGGGGAGTTCACCGGAGCCTAGTACGCGTTCCCATCTCCTCTCCTTCTTCGCTTACAGAGTATGCCAAATTAGGGCAAAATCTGAGAGAATGCATGAAAAATAATGCTAAATATGTAGAAATGATGAGAATGTGATGCTTAGCATGTTTATGTTGATATCATGCTGATTTATGGGCTTTTGTGTGGTTTTCGTGGATGATTTTGGAAGCATGCTACAATGTTAGTATTTTGAGCTCCATGCCTTGTTGATTTTCGTTTGAACAGCATGCTTAATGGATTTGTAATTTGTTTGGGGGGTTTTGAAGTAGACTTGGAGGTCTACACCCCGTGTTTTATTGAGATTTTTAGTAGCATGTTTGATGGGTCCGATCCTTACTCCCA
>JAMKQA010070069.1:0-14009 GCA_024699735.1 Posidonia australis | reverse complement strand
TTTCTCCAGTGTTGAGAATAAAGGTTTATGAAAAAGCATGAGGTTTTGAAAGAAAAGAAAAGAAAGTTTGAAATACCATTGTTTTCCATGTTTTCTGATTAAACATGTGGTTTTGGAAATGGTTTTCTTTGGCTTTAGCTTTTTTTTGGGGCGCGTACTGGGTGGCATTCTTGTCACTCATGCGTGTTTTCTTGTCCCCTTGTTTGCAGGTGCTGAGGTGTAGGAGCAGTCTATTCTGGTGCATCTGTTCGAGCCACATTTGTCGCACATAGGTCTGGGTGGTTAGCTTTATTTATTTTATATTGCTACTTACTTGTTTTTCAGTTCTTTTGGGTAGTTCTTGTACTGTTGTGTAACACTGGGGTGTTACACTACCAGCCTAACCTGTTATACATACCATTCATTGCATCTTATGTTGACCTTGCATTTGCTTTGTTGTCTGCTTGAATCATGCATCCATGCATTTAGGAATCATGCATTCGAAGTAAAGGCACGAACGGAGCATTGTTCTTCAAGAGAGTTAAAAACCTTAAAACTATGATCCCCCCAGAATTGATTAAGGCCCACCTATCCTTTTGCTATTCCAATCTGAGTAAGCTCTCAGACGAGATGCCGCAATCCCTTTTTATTTTCGATCGGTGCTAGGGTACTTGCCCCACAATATTATTTTTTCCCACTCCTGGTCGGCCACGATTATGCCCCTCGACCATCCTTAGTTTCTGCTCCGTTGAAGTGACATCTCAACATGGTTAGCATGGTCTCGATATTCGACTATGACACATAACACCGAAACCAACTAGACCCCTCTATAATTGAGCCTTCAATATGATGGCAATGTTAAATGAACCACTCGCTTGTGAAACCTACTCCCGAAACCAAGTTTTTTCCCTCCTTTATTCTTCCTCTAATGGTCCAACCGTGGCGGACCACTTGAAAGCAAGCACTCCTTTCTAGGAAATGCTCAATGGAGATATCGTTCTTACCTTGGAACCAATTTTGTCCTAAGATCACCTCAAAGGAGGGACATCTGTAAATATCCCATTTTTGCATTTCCTAGGGTCATCTAGGATAGGAACCAGTGAGGTGCCCCAGATCACGAGGCTAGGGATCTTCTGCTCTATTTTCCAGATATTTCATGTTTTCCTTAAAAACATTCTTGATTTTACTTAATTCAAAGTTATTAGTTGTGGCAAAGCTAACCCACTCAAGTTGGTGGTAAGTTTGAGTCCCTTGAACGTTTTGGTGTGAATCATTAGCTGTAGTAGAGCTAACACTCCCATCTTACTTAAATTGGTGGCAGATTCGAGTACTCTGAGCTTAAAGAAGGTGTTTTTATGATTTCATGTGATTTCTAAGTATTTTCCAAACTTTTAAGGAATTTCTATGGATTTAACATAAAAGATAGGAATAGAACGCAAAAAGACCATGATGTTGCCAAGAAGAAAGGCGACTAGTTTAGTCGCCATAGGTACAAGTGACTATTCTCATTGCCATAGGTACAAGCAACTAGTCTAATTGCCACAAGTAGAGGCAATTAATCTCATTACCACGCCAACAGGCGACGAGAATCTTGGAATTCTTTCTCAAGATAATTTGTCATCCCAGCTTTAATATAAATATTATCATGATTTTCTCCATAATTATTCTAATTTCTAATATTTTCTACATACTTAAATATTTATGGAATATCGTATAAATCTCTATCAATTCCAGAATATTCCAGAAAATTCTAGAAAAATGGGTGACATCAAGATTAACATCATATATTTTTATCATGATTTAGAACAAGATATGATATTAATTATCATGTTTTCAATGCTATAATTATTTATAATTTAAAAAGATAATTTCAACATGTGCTTAATGTCCAAATATTTATTTAGTTACAAGATTGGAATTTGTTATAGATATATTTAACATAATTCTCATAATTATTGGGGATTTTATCTTTCAAAGTTGAATTTGATTTTGAATTTGGATTTAAAATTTGATTTTGAATTTAAATATTTTCTAGAATATTCTAGCGATTTCGGGAGAGTTTGAAAAGGTCAAAACGAGTCGTTTATAGTTGTTAGATGTTTGTCGAATCGATTTTGGATTTTTATTTTAAACGTGAAGATATTTAGAGCTTGTTTCCACAAGGAGCAGCGACTAATTTATAAAAGACGATTTTTATCTATTTTCCCACACCAGAAAATAGAACTTTCTGGGTTGTCGCCAATCCTTGTAGCGACATATCTAGATATGTCGTCGGTCGCACCGGCAATGAGTCCTAAATATCCCTTTTTTTCGAATTTTCGAGTATATTCAATATCTAAATATTTTCTTGTCTTGTTTTTAACAAGATCTGACATCTTCGTGCCTATAAATAAACCCCCAAGCCTTGAGTTCTGCGAGGCCTTCCAATTTTAGAGAGAGGTTGCCTAGAGAAATCAATTCTTGATGAAGTACTACCGAAATCATCCTAGATCTATAGAGATCCTTTCAATCCAAGCCTATGTGCACCTCCAAAGCTTCGTCCAGGCTTCTACTTCCTCATCCACTCCACAACGTACGAGGGTGAAAGGAGTATCTTCCAACTCTTTCATTTTTATTATTACATAAATCCATTGCATGACATAGATTAGCCTATAGCATATACATGTGGGGAACCACCCCCTGGTTAGTAATTAGTTGCATGTTTAAGCTTTTTCTTTTGTTATTTTTTGTTATTTGTTTACTACACCTAATCTAATCCATTTTCTCTTTTCTTTTTTTTTATTTTGAAGGAAAGGATCTTATGTAGCACGAGGGAGCCACTGAACGACATCTAGCCGTCGATTCTGTGAGCCAATAAACCCATCAACTTCACATCAGATCTCTAGTTTCCTCGTTATACCAGAAGCGAAACAAAAAAGGGATCTTCTTACAATTGAGCCCACAAGCACAGTGCCAACCATGTACAATGCCAACCACACATAGTGCAAACTATGTGAGGACAAGCACAGAAACACACAGACTACAGCCGACCCACGAGGCCCAAGTTCAAAAATCACAAATTGTACAAACGAGCCTCAAGACAATAACACCCGTTCATAAATAAATTCATTAAAAATGTAAATAATTACAAAAATGAATTTACGGTTGTTACAAAGCCATATTAAAGTCACGTATGATCAGAGGAATCTTCCAAAAAAGGAAATATTTTAAATTCGAAATTTTTCAAAGAAAGAAAGTGACTGATGTGACAAGACTGAGTTGTTAAGTATAAGACACAAAAAAAATGCAACGTTTAATGTAAGATACAGAGATCTTAGTGTTTTACACAGGTAGACCAGAAACTTACTAAATTTAGATGCTAGATCAAATGTAGTCAAACGATTCATTAAATAGGTCAATAAAGACCTCTAAATAAGGTATGAAAACTCGTTTGAAAATATCAAAGATTTACATTGACTCCCAAAAAGAAAATTTAACTAGAATGGAAGGGAAAATGACTTAGAAGTGTAAAACACAGAATTTCAAGCATTCAACGTTGAATGTAAGATTTCCAACATTTAAAATTGAACACTGGATTCTCAGCATTCAATCACCTAGTTAGCAAATGGTCCTTTGAAGAGTACTTGGGCTAAGCAAAAAGGCTTTCTAAAGATGAATGGACCATGCTATAGTGCAGTGAAGCTTAATAAAAATACGAGAGTGCCAAAATGAGATATATACAATATTTTCTCTGAGCGTTTGCTAGTGCACAGGTTCAACACAAGAGATTTACAGACGTCCACTCATTCACAAAATCAAATGAAGAGAGTTGTAGATATCTACTTCGAGAAAGTTTTGTTATAAATAGATCGATTTTACTCCTCATATAAATATACTCTTATATTAAGGTTTTAGGGTATTAAAGATCTTCCAATCCTAGAAATATCTTAAGAGTCTTTGATATCAGTGGCTCTCTCTAGGGTGAAGAATTTTTGATCTTCTTCTCCATTACCTTGTATTTGTAATAAAATCTTTCTTTCTTTGTTCTGAGGACGTAAACCTATTTGGTCGACCTTGGTAAATCCTTGTGTTTTACATGTGTGCTTTGTTACTTGTGTTTTCTCTATTTCTCTCTTATTGTTTGATCGTTGTTCGTGGAGAAAAAGGGATCACTTCCTTAACAAATTGATATCAAAGCTTTTGTTGTAGATTGCGATTCTACCACGAAGATGATGTCGAAGTTTGAGATTGAGAAGTACAACCAAATTGTCTACTTCAGTTTGTGGCAAATAAAGATGCATGTAGTTTGGTTCAATAAATAGTATCAAAGGCTTTAAAAGAAGGTCAAGATGTCAATATCAATGAGTAAAAAAGAGGAGGAAAAGGATGAACAAATCTTAACGAGTACATGATTTTACTTGTCAAATGAGGTTCTCCAAGAAATCGCACACGAGAAGACCATAGTAGGTCTTTGGCTAAAACTAAAATCTCTTTACATGATCAAAACCCTTGCGAACTGACTACACTTGAAATAGAGGTTGTTCATGATCTGTATAACTGAAGGTACATCCATTAAATCATACCTTGATGATTTCAATTCGGTCATTATGGACCTAGAAAATATAAATGTGAAAATTGAGGATGAAGATCAAGCTCTTTTATTATTACGTTTGTTACCATTCTCTTACAAGTATTTCAGTCATCTCTATTCTTGAAAGATTTAATGGATAGAGAGTTTACTAATTCTAATACCAATGTTGAGAAAGCTAAAGTTTTGAATGTTAAGAGAAGAAATATAAAACGAAATTTCAGCAAATAAATCCAAAGGAAAAAAGCAAATTTTGTAAATACTACAAGAAAAAAGGGCACATGATTGACGATTGCTAGAAGCTTCAGAATAAGGAAAATGGCAACTTTAAAGATCAACTGAGCAAGCCTTAGGAGGATTCCACAAAGGCAAATTATATGAAGGTAGAATGTTCAAGTGTAGTTACATATTTGTTACCACTAAAACATATAGATCGAAAGATGATTAGATTTTAGACTTAAAATGTACATATCACATATCTTCCAATAGGAATTGGTTCTCGACCTACAAATCCATTGAAGGTCTAGTTGTATTGATGGGAAATGACTCATAGTCGAAAGCTATTTGGATTGGCATTGTTGAGTTGAGGATGTATGATGGGATGATGTTAATACTTACAGATGTCCGACATGTTCCAAATTTGATGAAGAATCTTATCTCCCTTGACACTTTAAAAGCAAAGGGATGCAAGAACTCAATCAAAGATGGAGTATTAGCAATCACTAAAGATAGCTATCTTGTCATGTCGGCAAGGAGATCAAGAAATCTCTTTGTCTTGCAAAGAAGTATAGTTACAAGTACAGCAGTAGTTACCATTATTTTGTTATCAAAGACACATCACACTAAGTTGCGGCATCTGAAAATGGGATATTTGAGCAGAAAGGTATGTCGACTATTCTCATCAGAAAATGACTTATTGATTTGTGGGGTCTTTCACAAGTCTTGTCCAAAGGTGGTGTGAGATACATCTTAACCATCATTGATTACTATTTTAGAAAAGTGTGGATTTATACTATTAAATCCAAAGATGAAGTGTTCAAGTACTTCAAGTAGTAGAAGACACTTATTAAGAAATTGACTTACCAAGACAATTTTGTTGTTAGTTCTTCTGATACAAGCACAAATGTGAGTACTAATGAGCAGGTAGAGCTTGAATTGAATTCTCATGATTCAATACAACCACATATTGGTCACTTTCTTGGTTAAGAAAAAGAAGAGAAAGAAATTGCAACAAAAGAAGAGGATTGCATTGCAATTAGTCGTGAAAGAAGAGTGATTAAGCCACCCACCAGATCCACAGAGTTTGTGTTTGCACATGTATTATCAGTAGCCAAGGAAACTTGTGATAAAGGAGAGTCAAGTAGTTTTTCAAAAGTTGTTTCATTACAAAAGTCTACGACGAAGTCTCTTCATACTACAGAGGTAAGTACGTACATGGCAACAACATAAGGGATTAAAGAGACTAACATGATGATAGTCTCTTCCTTTGACCAAATTCAAAGACTGTGTGAACTTGGTTGGCTTGTGCAATACGTGATATAGCCTATTTGACAAAGAGAGATGAAGATTGATTACAATCATAATGCAAGAGATGGAATTTTCAAGTTAATGTGGAGATTTATTAAATATGTCTTGAAATAGCCTAAAGGATGTCTATTGTTTTACTGGTTCAACACAGTAATTTTATGGACATCCACTAGCACATAGAATCAACATAGGAGATTTGCAGTCGCGCGAAACAAAGGAGATTTGCAGACATCCACTCTAGATATCCGCTCTTTCGTAGAATCAAATCAACGAATTTGTGAACATCGGCTTTAGAAAAGTTTTGTTATAAATGGAGTCGTTTTACTCCTCATATAAATATACCATTATGTTGGGATTTTAAAATATTGAAAATCTTTCAATCCTAGACATATCTTAAAAGTCTTTGATACTAACGGTTCTCTCTAAAGTGAGGATTTTTTTTATGTTCTTCTCGGTCAATTCTCTATATCTTATACTTATCTTGAATTCATAGGGCAATATCTCTCTCTTTTGCTCTAACCCAAGGACGTAATACTATTTGATCGAATATTATAAATCCTTGTGTCTGCATGTGTACCTTTCTATTTGTATTTTCTCTATTTCTTTCTTATCGTTTGATCTTTATTCATAGAGCAAAAGAGAATCGTTTCTCTAGTAGTTACTTTCTCAACACATTAAGCAAAATCTACGTGCAACATCTTACAACAAGCATGCTAGAATCTCCATTTGACCTAGAATATGTTGACGTGATCCTTTTCCTAATTGGAATAAACAACAAGTTCTACCACCATTATCTCCCTTGTAAACTAGATAGAAGAGTGACAAAAGGGTACAAAATCCCAAAAGGCGACTTCTTTGGACTAGTGATCTACCCCTTAAGGTTAGGGTTTTGATTTGGAGAAAGGAGGGGAAGAGGAATGGGATTAGGATTTTTGTTTTCAATTTCGGAGATTTCGCGACCAATCTTCCTCCTCCATTTGATTGTTTTGTTTTCTAATGTGTAGTATTTCAATTACCAAAAATTTGGGCCAAAAGCCCCCTTTTTAAATTTCTTAAATAAAAAATTTAAATAAGACTAGATCCAATGTTCAAACTATGTATAAAAATTAATTCATACAATGAAGAAACGATTAGTCAAATAAAATAATGAAAATGTTGTTCAAGTTCTAAATAAGCTTTTGTTATTTGCTTGCTATGTGAAAGCCTCAATTTGTCTAAAAAATCAGCCCGATGTAGAACAACAAATGCAAAATATGATGGTGGATGGTGTATCAGGAGATAATGATACGTCAACAACTACAGTTGAAACAAAATACTTAAATGCATGTCTTTTTTAATTTTGTAATTTTATGTATTTTTATTTATTTGTCTAAGACTTTATTTTCTTTTTGTAATTTTAAGTACCTTATTTAGTTCTTTGTGTGATTTTCATGGTCTATTGTTTAATAAAATATTTATTTTATTAATTAAATAATGTTTAATTAGACCAATATATTTTTAAATATTTTCTTAAAATTGACTAAGTCTAGGCCAAACTTGATCATGATTCATCCAATAGGTAAAGACTAAAATGGGCTCAAGGTCTTCCTTTTTATGTTCATCCCTTGTCTAAATTTGACTAACTTAACCCAACTGAATACTCAATTGTATTCATTGTTTGACGTTCGACTCGATCTTTTTTACACCTCTAGTTGTTGATAACTAAAACTCATTGAGAAATCTCACACATATAATCGATTTACTTCAAAAGAAAACATATTTAGATCCCATTTCATAGGTGGATTGGATTAACTTAAGAATGATATTCATATGAGGATCGAATAGTGATGGAAATGAAATTAGAATCGTGTTTTCTTATTATGTTTGGTTAAAACAACTTAGTCTCTAAATACTGTTACATTCTTGGATGGAAAACGAAGTGCGACATCACATGAAGGAATTTTTAATCCAATGTGAAAATCATATTAAGCATTCTTGATTTAAAGTAAACAACCAAACACATTAAATGGGATAAGAAAAGCAATAAGAAATCTGACACATCTTCCAAATTTATTACCACGTAGCAAATGCATTCTTAAGATTATACTTCTTCTTTTTCCATCCAGATTATTCCCAAGATTGATTGCAAAAAGATATTAAAAAGATTTAGCTCAACGACAGTATTTCATTTTGAACCAAATTATGGATAAAAAAGGAAATTTTTACTTAGATATTCTTGTAAAGTAGTATATTTGCTTATATATTGTTTGATAATAACTATTTATTGGTAGGTCTTTACAAAATCAAACGTTATATTCTAATACCCTCATCGTTATATTCTTTCACCTAATTTAAGTTAAACATTTAATTGTAGACATTAAATTACTAATCTACTCCTTTTAAACAACTTAACTCAAAAATCATTCGGACTTACAACTTAACCATCTATGTCTCCCTTTCCCTCTTTCCTCTGCCTACTTCCTTTTGGAATATGTTGACCTTAATCATCCACCGCAACATGAAGTTTATAATGATATATAAGTAAGAATATTATAGTTATTTAGCATACAATTAATGGAATAAACTAATGTTATATTTCGACTATTAACTACAAAGACATTAAAGGTAAGAGTTTGATTTTGTCTGGTTTGATCGTTATTTCCTCTCGCTTGAGCTTTCCTCGCATGGAGAGATTAAAAAAAGGGAAAGAACTGATACTTCTACAACAAGATGGATCTTACAAGAAACATACTTGATCTTGTTTTCTGAAAGGGAGGAGATGGTCAAACATGCAAGGATCATCACTATGCCCTTTCCTCAAGTAAAACCAGTGAAAATCCCCACACTGATTTGATGGGGTAGTCTTCTGTAGTGCATATGTGGAGTGGTTCTTCTGCACATCTCCGATCTTCACAGGTAAAGAATCAAAGAGTCCCACCAGATGGCACATGCATGAAGGCATCATGGATTGGGTTCAGCTCATTAACATCAAATCTTCCACTTACATGCAATCACAGACATAATGCATGCACAGAAACGAGAGCAAACGCGCATGCACACTGACCACTGCAAGCCATTTAAAACAGCACAGAGCTGAAATGAAAGCATGAGGAAGAGATGTCTCGGTTTTCCCTGCCATTGCCAAGAATGAGTGACGTGCCCCCTCCTCCTGGTTCCTCGCCACCATCTGCTGCAAATCCTCACGACGTATTGACACGGCCCGGTTCCCCATGGACCTCTCAGCATTTACTCCCCCTCCTCTCTGCACGCCTCCCCAAAGAAATGTTCTTAAATGGAAAAGGAGAAAGGACACGGGCAGTATTGGGTTTCTGCACTTACTCTCTTCGCTTTCAAGCTTTGTGGGTACTTGTTTCTGCACTTTCAGATAGGAGGTGAACTGGTGAAGCACCATTTCTGAGGTTCATGCGTTTCTCTGCAGGAGTTGGTAACAGATGAGGATTTGGGGGTATTTGGTTCTGCTCACGGCCGTGATAGCTGTTATCGCATTCCTTGCTTACAACGGCAGGGACACCAGCAACAGCGTCTCCCTCTCAGGCAACCGCTCAATTTATTTTGTCTCTTTTTTATTGCTGGATTTGCCTGTCTTTCTTCTTCTTGTTGTTTGGTTTGTCTGCTTCCTCCCTTCTTTGAGGTTGTTTGGCACCTTGCCATGTTCTTTCTTCCTCTAAAGTCTGAATATTTTTCATGCAATGGTCGTTGTTCTTCCTGGCGGATTTCCTTGACTACTTTCGGTCTGTTTTGATGTTTGGTTCTCCTTATTGTTCATCATGTAAATGGATTAAGATGCGCGGATGTTAGGATTAATTTATTATTATGACAGCCATGTTGCATCTAGATAATGGTTATTTCTCCGGTTCGTCTTTTTTAGTCTCATAAAAGTAGAACTACTTATTAGGGTGTACAGGTCGGTCAAGTCAAGAATAAATCCATAATCCAACTAAAATTATTTGAATTAGATAATTTTAAACTTATATTCAATTCAACTTTAGTCTAGATCCAACCAAACTTAACTCACAAACTTCGGATTGGGTCGGTTTATTCTCGGATTTTATGTGTATTTACTATGAATTAAAGATTACATTTATAATATATTGTTTAAAAATATAAAACACTAATAATAAACATAAAATGATAAATAGTCTGGCATTTGTTGAATAGTATAAATTATCACTCTAAAGTTTATAAATAATTCATAATAAAATGCAATAAGGAGAGAAAGAGAATACAAAATTAGAAGATGATGTGAGAAGAAATTAAAAGATGTCAAGATGGAACGCACGATGGATGAGTGACGGAAGATTATACGAAGAGAATAAGAGATGGAGTTATAAAGAGAAGAGATTAAGGTTTTACAAATAAATAATTATATATATAATATGTATTTATAAATATAAATAATTAATTATATATAAATATATACTTTCGGATTTCAAGTGTTTATAAATATAAATAATTAATTATATATATATACTTTTCGGATTTCGAGATAGGTCGGATAATCCATCCTTAGAACTCATATCTAACCGAAAAAGTTTTGGTTTGAGATTTTTTAACCCATGTTCAACCCATGATACAAGAAATCGACCTAACTTAACCTATACGGGTCGAATTGATTTGATTTTTAAGTCAATTTAGACTCATATACACCCCTACTACTTATACATATTATGACAATGTCTCAACTTGTTAGTTATCAACTTGGCATTTGAGACCGATACGAACATGGCAAGAAGAATGTGTAATGCGAGCAACATTATTATTTCTTGAAAAGTAGAATATGCAAGCAAAATATTATGTGATGCTGCATTGATGGAACGGGATATGGAAGTGTAGAATAGGCCCAAGAGTTGGCAGTGTTGTACTAGTTGGTGGCCTCCATGAAATTCATGCTAGCTACAGCCTTTGATTTTATGGAAAACGTTGGCCTTTTCTCATCATCATGTAGAATTCATTCACTTCCTCTGGAGTGTTCAGGCAGTTGTCCGATAATACTAGTCTTAGGTAATGATCATGGGAAACAGATTATTTTCATAAGTAATGTTTTTAAAAAAAATTAATTTCCACAATTTTTTTGTAATCAATGTTGTCTAAAGTTTTTATATATAAACGAGAAATTGACGTATTAAAATAATTTAACATAAAAAATGGTATTTGATTCAACTTTACAGGAATAGGTTTTTTTATGTAAAATTGGTTCCAATAATCATTACAAAACAGACCCTTAATCTGGTTTCTTGTACCTTATATCGTAAATCATCAAAAGCATTCCTTTTTCCTCCTCACACCTTGTAAATTAATTAATATAGGAGACTTCATTCCTCTCTAATCTAATACAAGAGATTATTCTTCTATCAAATGTGATCAAGATTTTGGACATCTGTATGCAATCAAGAGAAAGCTGTATGTGTTTTTGAGTTCAAATAATTGTTTGAGCTCAAAAATGCCACTCATCCGTTCAAATATTTATAATTTATTCTAATTGTGATCAGCATACTTCTTAGATACAATAGACTCAATTTTAAGCATGTAGGTTCTTTTGCTGGAGAACTCGGACAACTATATGTTGTATTTTGTTATTGCTCAGGTACTTAATACTTTTGATATTGACCTCCAAACTGGAGTAATAATCATGTACTGAATGAACTATGTTTTGTCCCATGTCTTTGTCTACGTTTCCTTGAATGGGATTATCTAAAAGAGTAATCCACAAATCAACTACTTAGTAGTTTTAAATCTATTTAAATAAAGTCATTCACTTGTCAATAATTTGGTGTACCTCCTTCGAATTTGAGGAAAATTTTCAAGCACAACCTGGGTCTAACTTCAATTGTAATTTTTTATGTTGGAACCAAAACATCCTTAAAAAGTATTATGTAGTTGAACCTATAATCTCAAACAAAAGGCTCAAGTGAATGGTACATATGTTTATTTACATGAAACGTCATGAGTTTATGATTCTCATTTCACAATAAATAGATGGCTAACTGATGATAAAGGGTGGTTTTAAAATTTTCTCCAGACATGAGGAGGATTGGTCCAGTTATTAAAAGATGAGTCACTTTTGGACGTTTGGTAATAAGTTCAAAACTAAATGGGTTTGGGTAAATTTTCTCAAATCTTGTACCAGAATTAAGATTGCAATCTAATTGTCATCTTGTACAAGAACTAAGTGGCTATTCTAAAACTCTAACATATAGCCTATTTTCTGGTACAACTTCTAAATTCTAATACCACTTTTTATCTAAAATATAATAGTTAATATTTTAATCCTCTCTTTTCTAACTTGAACTTTAAATTATTAAGTTCATTCTGTACATAATAGAGTTCACATATCACCCATCTAAGACCATTTTATAAGCTTCTTGTACACAATCACAAGTCCACAAGCAACTGGAGAACAAAAGGAAGTCTGTTCCAAAGTTAAGCTCCAAAAAAAAAAATGGTGGAATTCCGTTGCACATGATCGATTCTACATTTATGACGGTTATGTGTTTCTTGCTTTCTTTGATTTATAGGCACAAGACAGGTGATAGAATTTTGTCTAGATACTTTCCGACTCCGCTCCTGCCTTTCTTAGTTGCAGGTTTACCTGGATATGAAGAAAGTCTGGAAATACTGCCTGGCAACCGAAAGTTAAAGGTATGTGCATCACTTACGTGAACACAAAGGTGTTCAGAACTTAACTGAAGCTTCTAATGGGGAGCCCTGGGACAAAGAAGATGATGTATCCAAGAACTGTGAATATGTAAAAGTCAGTTCGTCATATTTCAGATACATTCTCTGTTGTGTTCATTCCTTTCATTCCTCAATTTTTTTCAGGAGAATGACCATCATGTTAGTACCAACAAGGTCAATAGGGTGTTGGTTACTGTTAGCATCACAGAGGATTACCCACGCTATGATCCACTTCCAAGTTCGATAGCATCTGTGAGGCCCGGGCCTATCGAGCATGGTACACCTCTCATGCCATATGTCCCGGGACCAACTCCCCCAGGTCCCCCAAAGCAGGATGTAACTCCATAATGAATCCAAAGCACCATGACTTTCATTTCAGTAGCCATGTTGCTCACATGCTGTAGTAGTGGTTGAGTTAGATTGTCTTATGTCAGTATCATTGGATTTCAGCACTGTTGTATTTTGTCAGCAAACTGCCTATGTGCAAGTGGAGCAGCATGTACTGATGAAATCTAGTAGTCTTTTGTCAGATTTCGTGTCTGGTGATGATTTTGTGATCTCTTAATCGTTTTTTTTCTAAAGGGAATCTCTCAACCATTTCTGTTGCTTGTTTTCTGGAAGCTTCTTCCATGATTATATTTGGAAGGAAATATTATTGGCAGGCAGTATTGCCAATTCCATTTTCTGTGATCATGAACTTGCTCATGGGTGGTGATCCACTGATTGCTCTCTCTGAAAATGGTCATCTACATCCTCCATGGCTCCAATAATCCCCACTTGATCATACTAACAAAAAGAATGTTTAGCTACTATCATAATCTAAGCTTACGGCAAACTTTTTTGAGTTATTGGTCAAGAAACATTTCCTTGACATGCAATCAAGCATATGCTCTGCCTTTACCTACAGGATGTGTAAAGTTGGATAGATCCATAGACATTGGCGGAGTTAGAAATTTTTTATTGTGGAGGCTATAGGAAATTAAATCAAGGTAAATGTAAAAAAAATTTCGACACCATGATTATAATCAAAAAATATGTCAACTTTAAAAATTATCAACATATTTTTTGTTAAATACTATTTCAAAAAAGAATTCCAATAAAAGGAAAATTTACAATTATCCTCGACGAGGATACATTTTTAGGAAGTATTGTATGATTACTTCATTTTTTGGAATTAGAATCTATTACTTTTTAAATAATTGTAACACAAATTCAAGAAGAAATAAAAGAATTCAGGATAATTATTCAAGACTATCAATTA
>JAMKQA010070068.1:0-15180 GCA_024699735.1 Posidonia australis | reverse complement strand
ATGGATTGGTTGGCGCAACAGTTTGCTTTGATCGACTGTGCTCGGAGGAGAGTTTATTTTGGGTCTCCTGAGGATGGGTCTTTCTTTGTGCAAGGTGGGTGTTAGGGTGAGCCTAAGCTTGTCATTTCGGCTATGAAGGCTTATAAGTTTTTGGTCAGGGGTTGTGTGGGGTATCTAGTCAGTATAGTTACCTCCACTTCTCCTGATTTGGGTGCTTACAACATCTCTGTGGTGTGTGAATATGCCGATGTTTTCCCTGATGATTTGCTTGGTATGCTACCTCACAAGAAAGTAGAGTTTTCGATCGATTTGATCCCCACTCTAGTGCTATGTCGAAGCGTCCCTATCGCATGGCTCCAGCGGAATTGCGAGAGCTCAAGTCTCAGTTGTAGGAGTTGTTGGACAAGGGTTTATTAGTCCAAGTGTGTCTCCGTGGGGAGCGCCTGTCTTATTCGTCCGCAAGAAGGATGGTTCGCTTTGACTGTGTATAGATTATCGGATGTTGAACCAGATCACGGTGAAGAACAAGTATCCCTTGCCCCGCATTGATGACTTATTCAACCAGTTGCAGTCTGCATTTGTGTTCTCGAAGATTGATCTGAGGTCAAGGTATCACCAGTTATGGATACGAGACTCAGACATTCAGAAGACTACTTTCCGAATGAGGTACGGGCATTACGAGTTCACGGTCATGCCTTTCGGCTTGACCAATGCACCGACTGCATTTATGGATCTGATGTACAGGATTTTTAGTCCTTTTTTGGATCAGTTTGTTGTGGTTTTTGTTGATGACGTGCTGGTCTACTCCTCGGATGTTGAGACGACTCACGCCTTGCACCTGAGGGCAGTTTTGGATACTCTGAGGCATCATCAGCTGTATGCCATATTCTCCAAGTGTGAGTTCTAGCAAAGCAAAGTTATGTTTCTTGGCCATTTGATTTTTGGAGAAGGCATCAAAGTGGATCCTGCCAAGGTCGAAGCGGTGAGTAGTTGGGAGCGACCTAGGACTGTAACAGAGATCAGGAGATTTTTTGGTCGAGCGGGCTATTATAGGAGGTTTATCGGGGATTTCTTTTCCATAGTTGTGCCTTTGACCGAGTTGACCAAGAAGGGTGTTCCGTTTTGTTGGGATCAGAATTGTGAGGCGATTTTCCAAGTGCTGAAGTCTCATTTGGTTTTTGCCCCTGTGTTGACTCTACCTTCTCGGAGTGGTGGCTTCACCGTGTATAGTGACGCCAATGGTGTTGGGTTGGGGTGTGTTCTGATGCAGCATGGCAATATGCTTCGCGCTAGCTGAATGATCATGATAAGAACTACCCGACCCACGATCTGGAGATGGCTGTCGTAGTGTTCGCTCTCAAGCTCTGGCGACACTATCTCTATGGGGAGCAGTTTGAGGTCTTCACCGATCATCAGAGCTTGAAGTATATCTTCACACTGAGGGATCTCAACCTGAGGCAGCGCCATTGGGTGGAGTATCTAAAGGATTATGATTTCAGCCTGTTCTACCATCCTGGCAAGGCCAACGTGGTCGCCGATGCCTTAATTCGGCGTACACATGTGATGGCGAGCCTGATGGTCAAGGAGTGGACCATGCTTGAGGATCTAGTGAGCTGCAGGCCAAAGCAGCAAGCTCGGGGAACAGTTGGTACCTGGGTGGCCAACCTGTCTGTTCACCTTAAGCTGTTAGGGTTTATTGTCGCCTGTCAACAACTAGATCCATTTGTTCAGGCTGTGTTTGAGAAGCTGGAGGCTGGCGGAGAGCCTTATTTCTCTGTTGGGGCATATGGAAAGCTGAGGTACGATATGCGTCTACATCTGTCCCAACATGAGGAGACTAGGTAGAGGTTGCTGGATGAAGCGCATCGGTCTAGGTACACCATTCACCCTGGGAGTAGGAAGATGTACTGAGACTTGAAAGAGAACTTTTGGTGGGCTGGCATGAAGAGAGATGTTGTTGACCATGTGGCATGGTGTACAACCTGCTAGCTGGTCAAGGTGGAGCACTAGAGACCTGGAGGGACCTTGCAGCCATTGGATATTCTTGTGTGGAAGTGGGAGTACATCATGATGGACTTCATGATTGGTTTGCCGCGGGCTCAGAGGAAGAACGACACCGTGTGGGTAATCGTGGATCGGCTAACCAAGTTTGCTCACTTCCTGCCATTCATGTGAAGCTTTCGATGTACCGCCTGACGGAGTTGTATGTGTCCGAGGTGGTTCAACTGCCTCGTGTTCTGGTGTCCATCGTGTCGGACAGAGACACGAGGTTCACCTCATGGTTCCAGAGAACTCTGCAGAAAGCCTTTGACACCGTGCTCAACTATAGCACAACATTTCATCCTCAATTGGATGGTCAGACAGAGAGGATTATCCAGACGCTGGAGGATATGCTCAGAGCATGTGCCTTAGACTTTCAAGGGAGTTGGGAGGACCATCTGCCGCTGATTGAGGTCGCCTACAAGAATAGTTAGCACTAGAGCATCGGGATGGCGCTGTACGTAGTATTGTATGGTAGGCCATGCAAATCACCAGTTTGCTTGAGCGAGATAAGCAAGTGTCAGTTGATTGGTCCTGAGCTTGTGCAGCTGCATGCGGAGAAGGTTGATTTGATCCATAGCAGGCTGTTGGCTGCACAGAGTCGACAGAAGAGCTATGCCGACAAGATGTGGAGATCGCTGGAGTTTCTGGTGGGAGACTATGTGTTCTTGAAGGTGTCATCGACCAAGGGTGTCACGCAGTTCGGGAAGCGTGGCAAGTAGAGTCCTTGCTATATTGGCCCGTACCAGATTACCCAGAGGATCGGTGAGGTTGCTTATCGGTTGGATCTACCACCAGAGATGTCGTCAGTGCACGATGTATTCCATGTCTCCATGTTGAGGAAGTGCCTGGCTGACGCATCTCATGTGATCCCTGTTTAGCCAGGACTCTAGGAAGATCTGTCCTTTGTGGAGGATGCCGTCCAGATTGTTGACCGTAAGGAGCAGGTGTTACAGAACATGGTGATTTCACTGGTTTTGGTGCGGTGGCGGCATCATAAAGTCGAGGAGGCCATGTGGGAACATGAGGAAGCTATCCTAGTTCCGTACCTGTATCTTTTCACTTAGTGATTTTGGGGGCGAAATCTTCTTTTTATGGGGGTTAGGATATAACACCTGTAAAATTCATTTTGTAATTATTAACATTTTAATGAATTTATTCCTGGACGAGTGTTATTGTTTCGAGGCCCGTTGCATGGATTTGTGCTTTTAGACTTGCATTTTGTGGGTCGACTTCTGTTTGCATGTCCCTGTATATGATTGGCACTGTGCATTGTGTCACTATGCTTGTATGGGCCCAGATGTGAGTTCGTGTCGGGCCCGCGTTCGTGGATGAGAGAATGAAATTGGTAGACATTGATAGGATTGCATGAAATCTAGGTAAATTTACATTCCTAGAATTTATTGTGTTTTTATGAGAATTTATGGTGGATATATGGGCATTTATGTCGGTGGTTGTGTTTTGGGTCGTTTTGACCCTTCTGCCTTTGCGATTTTATATCTCGATGCATGGTGAATGGTTTTTGGTTCTGTTTGTTGAGTTTTAGAGTAGACTCAAGGGTCTACATCCTATGTTTTATGTGGAATTTTTGGTATTGGTGTAGACACCTCGATTTTGCAGTTACTTGACAGCAGACTCCTTTGGAAAGATGCTCTAGTTGCGACTACCAAACCTAAACCCTAACTCCGCCAAAACCCTAAACCCACAAACCCACTCATGCCCACACAAGTCCATTTAGGCCCACACAAACCCACTCTAACCTAATCTAAGCAAACCCATAATTAAAAATCAAAACCAAACAAAACTCACTTAAATCATTAAAAACCGGAATTAACTAAGTAAAAACTTTTAATTAAAACCTAAACGACATAGAATCCACATAAATATTGAAAATCCCAATTAATCAAATAAAATCCACTTAAGCTACTTAAAATCCAAATTTAATTAAGTGAAAACCCTAATTAAAATCAAAATCAAGTAAAATACATGTAAACCTTTTAAAACTCAAATTAATGCAGCAAAAACCCTAATTAAAACCCTAATCAAGTAAAACTCAATAAAATGCATTGAAAATTAAATCTAATTAAATAAAAACCCTAATCCAAACAAAAATCAAGCAAAAAACCAATTAAATCAAAATCTAAATCAAACCCTAATAAAAACCAATTAAATCAAAATTTAAACTAAATCCTTAATTAAATCAAGTAAAAATTAATTAAATCTAAATTTAAAATTAATCATATCCAAAACCCAAATCAATTAACCAAATCCATTTAAACCCACTTAAACTTAATTAAAACTATAAACAACCCCAAATCTAAAACCCAAAACCAAAAATCCATTTAAACCCATGTAAAGTTAACTAAAACCAAAAATCCATAAACCCAAATCACAAAAAAAACCCTAATATTAAATTCATGAGAAAAACCTAAATCAGCTAATTAAACTTGAAACAATATAACCCAAAATCCTAATCCAGAAGCCCTAATTAAATCACCAATGTAAATTTGAAACAATAAAACTCTAAATTCTAATTAAAACCATAAAAAACCTAGAATAACAAAATCCAAAATTCACTTAATCGAACTTAAAATTAAAACCCAAAACCTAAATTAAAATCACAAAATTAAAACCCAAAACCTAAATTAAAATCACAAAATCAAAACCCTAATTTAAGTCACAAGAATTTAAGACCTAAAATCAGATTTAAACCACAAGTCATTAATCCTAAATCACTAAAATAAAATTAAAATCGCAAAACCCTATAAAGACTTAAATCTAAAACCCTAAAATCCCTTGAAAACCCTAAAAAAAAAATCAAAAGCCCATCTCCACAGGCCCATTTCCAGCCCAATACATATTTCGTCCTTCAATCAAAAACCTTAGTTAAACAGAAAAATAATTCCGACCACCGCCGGCGATAGCCCACAATCTCTGGCATCATCCCTGACGATCCCGAGATCTCCAACATCAAATCTCAATCAGCAACTGATCTCCACACAATCTCTGGACAACTTCCTCCAACACGCGCTTGATCCAACAATGCTGGTCTCCTAAGGAAGAGAGATGGACGCCGCTAGAGGCTTCACCAACGTTTAAAAGGACTCGTCGCCGACAGACAGAGGCTCGGTTCTTTCACCGCTTGAATCCACTTCAATCCGGAGAGAAAAACCCTTTCGACCCAGCCAACCTAGCGATCCTCACATCCAGAGACCTCCCTGAATCCTTTTGCCGCTCAGAGCCCCCCTGAACCACCGCTAGAGCAATCCAGGAGTGCCGTCGTCGAGCCTCGCTGGGAGGACAACTTAGCCTTCATCAAGGTAACCTTCCCCTTTCTTAATGCCTGCATTTGTTTTTTTAGTTTTGTCGAGCGTATCTGAGCCTTCTGGATCGACCTCGTCGGGATTTTCCCCTTCGTGCGTCGTTCCCCTTTTTCCAGTGGTGGGTTCACCACCGCTGACGAGGCCCTTTGCCTCTTGAATCGGGAAGAGGCTCCTGGAGCCTCCCTTCCTTCTTCCTCCTCCTCTTCCCTGAGTTCCCATCACTCAGAAAGGGATCCCTTTGGCCTCCTGTGCTTGAGAACATCGCCATGGCTCCGCCGTCGACCTCCCCTCTACCGTGGAAGCTGCTGGGACACTCCAACCATGGCCGTTGCAAGCCATCGCATCCGGAAGCTCCACTGCATCACCACGGAGTTCCCTTCATCGCCGTGCCACCTTCACGGACCTTAGAGCATCACCCCCACCTCTGTCATGATCGTCGCTGGAGCCCGTAACAGGGAGAGCACTCCAGGCTGCTCCAGCCTCACCCACGATTCCCCACAGCTTCTCCGTGCCTTCCCGAAGCTTCTCAGATCCTCGTCGTGCCGAGCCACTGCTTCCAAGAGTGCCGCCATTGCAGCACTGTCGCCGGAGAATAACGCCAACAGGGGGATAGATGGCACGTTCCGGTCGTCGAGGGCTTGATCAGCGTCGTTGGATCTTCCCCCTTCTCCTCCTCCAACTTCTCCACTCCTCAGATCGCCGATCAGTCGTTGGGAGTGCTTAGATGAACCTCCTTGGCCATCGCTGCCGCCGATCTTCGAATCGTCGACGGTGACTGATAGATTTTAGGATTTTTATTTAAAACCCCTTTAGTTTTTTAAAACATTACAATTAGAGCATAGGATTTTATATTTTAGCCCCTGTATTTTAAATTAAAATTGCGTTTCTTTTGTTTCACTGGAAATATTGCATGTTTTATCCTGTTTAATTTTGATTCCATTTTCAGTCCTATAAATGTTTGTTTTTTCACACTTAAGTCCCTAAGATCATGTTTTCTTTGCAATTAAGTCCTGATGTTTTGCATTGAGTAGCAAGAGTTTGTTAAAATAAACCTTCATTGTGAAATTTGCATTCAGACCCTTAAAAGAGTTTAAAATCACACTGATCATCATAAAAGTCTAAATTTCATCACATTTAAACCATGAAACTTTTCATGAAAGCCCCTGAATCATAGCATACATATATTGAGTGTAGAAAATTTACATCCATGCCCTTAGACTAATTTCAAATTCATCATTTACGGTTTTAATAGTTTTCACACTCATTTCTGACATTTTTTCAATTATTTTATTTGTAATTTTGCACGTAAATATAGTTTTCACTTAAAAATCATGTTTGCATGGTAAAATGATCTTTGATTTCATATTTTGGTCACATTTGCACTTTATGTGTGAATTTTGCATATTAGACCTTGAATTCTCAGGAAATTACCAAGGTGCAATTTTCACACTTCTCAGTGCCACATTTGCATTTGATCCATCAATTGCACGTTAAGAGAAAAGTTACTGAACATACTTTAATCAATATTTCCCCTTTTTCCGTGAATTTTTCATTTTAGTCCCTGATCTAGCCCTTTAACATGTTTACTTCATTTTCCGGTATTTAAAACCTTGTTTCCATCAAGTTTTCTTGTAAATAACATTTTCCCAACATTTTGCATACATTTTTACATATATTAGATCATGCATCATGCACATGTACACATTTATTACATTTGGCCTCGTGAAATTACCAAATTACCCCCATGCTGTCAATTTGTGCACATGCATGTTATTTGTGCACTAAGTCATGCATAATCTCTGTCTAAATCATTCCTCAGCATCCTTTATACACTTAGGTACACTTTCATGCATTTTTCGTAGTTTTCATTACGCTCGCATTGTTCCATCCTTTTTGAGTAAGCCTGCTTGCTATGTGTTTTTCCGTGGATTCTTCACCTACTTGCTTTTCGAATTCCTTTGCTTGACATTCTATTTGATCCCACTTATCCCACATTTTCAGATTTTTTCGATTTGATTTGGATTTCATTGCCCAAGGGCATACATTAACTGACCTAAAGGCCCACATTGGCCCAATTACGGATTATTTTCCCCTTTTTGATTTTTATGACATTTTCCATGATTTTGACGACTTGGGTTGACCATACCTTTGACCCTTTTGATATCAGTTTGGTTTTCTGGACCATTCCCTTCAAAAATATCATGATTTCATATGATTTTCTTCATATATCACCCTTTGGTTGTTTTGCGTGGATTTCTTTGCAAGTTTTCCATTTTAATTTCCGTGACGTTTTCTACGATTCTGATGATTTGCGTCGATTGCATTTTTGATTCTCTCGAGGTCGGTATGGTTTCCCAAACCATTCTCTCTAAAAGCATTGTGATTTTATGTGATTTTGTTTGTCGTTTCATATTTCATTATTCCGTCATTTCGTGTGGTTTTCTTTGCAATTTTCACATGCATCTTGCACGTCCATTTAGTCATGACTTGGAATTGATATTAGCATGATTAGAGCACAATCTAAGCTTAGCGAACATTCATTCAACTTCTACAAGCGTATCGGACTAGAAAGACTAAGTTTCTCAGGGGTACGGGGGTGCCTAACACCTTCCCTGTGCATAACAGGAATCCTTACTCATCCTCTAGTTTGTAGACATCTAGCCTTTTCATTTGCATCACATGCATTCATCCTTTTTGTGGTTTGTTTGTGGTTTTCCTTGTCTTTCCCTTAAAAGACTAGGTGGCGACTCCAAATTTTTTTCATTTTATCCTATCTTGCGCCTTTGCCATCCTAGCATGGTTGTGGCCTCCTCCCTCTAGTGTGACTCTGAGCTGGATTCTCAGTGGGGGCATGGTCGCAGTTGGTTTTGGGGGTCTAATCGTCAATCCCAGTTGAGGCGATTTTGAACAGCAGGGTTTAGACCGTTTTCTATTTTTCGCAAAATTTGGCTTACTGAACCATTTTGGTATGCCATTTTTCTGTCAGTTTGGTCCTCTGGTCGCAATGCAGTCGTTCGAATTTGGATGGTCGACCGAATCAGTGGATTTCGATCGATTGAAGCATTTTCGGTATATGGATTTTGGCCTGAGTGTTGACCGTTGACCTGATTCGGTCGATTGATTTAGATCGATTTACTGAACCAGGGATTTTCGGCATGCCGAATCAGGTCCCAAATGCTTTTATAAAATATGGTTTTTGAGGGTTTTTCGTATTGGTTTGTTTTGTCCCTTTGAGATGGGATTGTGGGCCACAGTGGTGGTCCCTTGGGACACCTGGTGTGTCGTTTTGCTGAAATTTTTGGAAAGAATTCCAAAGATATAAAATGATTTTGAAAATGATTTCAAAAGAGATGAGTGGGAAGATTTGGAAAATGGTTTTCCTAGTTTTCTATGTGTGGGCCGAGGTAGTGTGGGATCGTGTCGTCGGGACCAGGGAATGTGACGACATTCTCGAGTGGTTGGGCGCGACTCCCTGATCGAGGTCAAGGGCCGAGATACCTGAGGCTGAGGGGCGTTGAGTCTTGGAGGCATGAGACTCCTTGACTGTCATCTCAAGGTTAGGGTTGTGGTTCGCGGATTGAGGTGTCTTGTGGCATGACAGAGAGGTATGATACTCCTGTAGTCGCTGTGAGCACTGAGGCTCGGGTGTGGAGGTATGACACTCTATCCCGAGCATCGTGTGTGGAGGACGCCGTAAGGAGGTGTACCCTGTGGTGACCAGTGCTGGTGGGACACGTGCTCTGTAGCTGGTAGCGTCCTAAGAGATAGGACAACCTTCTTGAGGAGGAGTTGGCTTTCTGAGGGTTCTCCAGGTGAGAGAATTATGGGACGACACGACTCCTACACAGGGTGGCACGTCGTGGCAGTGCAGACACCGTTGGTTGCTCTTCGGTGGACTGCTTGTGACCAGAGTTTCATTGCCTGGCACTAAGTTTCCCTACTCACTATGGGTGGTTTTGGCCATTGAGGGCCTTTGCTTGTGGTTTTTGGGTTGGTAGAGCCCCAGTTGTGGTTTTGGCTGGTATGGGCCTAGTTTGTGGTGTTTTAGAGAAATAGTTTGCGAAATGAATTTAAAAGAAAATTAATTTATGGTTTTGTTTCCTGCCAATTTTCTTAGGGTGCGTACTAAATGACTTTTGTCACTCATGCGTTTTCCTCGTGTTTTTGGGTTGCAGGTGCAGGTATGTAGAGGTTTAGCGTAGTGCATATAGTCTGGAGTCTTGTAGTTGCACACACAGGTTCCTAGTAGTTAGATGTTTTCTGTTTACCTTTAATTTTCTTGTAGTTTAAATTATTTTAAATTATTGTGGAAAATGTGGGACATGACAGTAGTTCATCGAAAAGGGGTCCATTAGGGGTCCTAATTCCGACGAACGAGCGGCTAAGGGGCCAGGCTCTGTCCCTAGAGAACAGACATTTCGGCATATCGAATAAGTTCGGTATGCCAGAATCCTATCTGATTAGCCCTAGATACTTGATTTTGGTAGACCAAAATCGTTTGGTCTGCCGAATCAGGAGATTTCAGTAGACCAAAATTGTTTGATCTACCGAATTAAAAGATTTCGGTAGACTATTTAGTTTTGGTCTACCGAATCAGGGCCCAGATTTGTTTTACCAACATTTTTCTCCAACAAAGTAATAATGCCTGATTTATGTGTTTTTAGCATGTTTACTTAATAAGAATTTCTTAAGATTTAAGCAAGAAACATAGAAAAGTTATTTCAGAAAAGAAAAGATTTATGGAAAAGATTCCCATAATGGGAGAGATTTAGAATAAAGATTTCAAAGAAAAGATGCATATTTCAGAATCAGATTTTCAAAGTTGTAACCCTGGTTAAAGAGACTAGGTGCCCAAAGAAAGGTGTTGAATGGGTCGGGTAAGATAACCCATGAGTTCAAACACCAAGAGAGAAAGGGACGTTGAGAAATGCATCCTTATGTAAAGAGAAATAGTGAGAGCCTATTGGCTCAGAGGGGCTTAAGGAACCCAAGAGTGTGGCTGTTGGCCGAGGTTGACGGTGGAATGCCCAGCTTGGAGACTTTCACTGTGGTAGCGTAGGAGGTTGAGTTTAGTACCTCTCCCTCTGTTTGTGGTCAGGTCACCTTTGATCAAAGTGGTACCAAAAAAGAAAAGAGTTTTTAGATTTGTGATTCAGAATTAAATTTAAGCTAGAATCGAGCTAAGTTTTGGCTTCTGTGTTTTAGCCAGATTCTAGCGAGATGAGACTAGAGTTTAGGCCTAGTTCCAGCCAAGATTTGTATTTCAGACAGATTCAAGATTCATGTTTTAGGTTGGACTTTAGTTCCAAAGTTGTTTTCCAGAAATGCATTAGAATAGTGCATAATATTTAGAAAAGAAAGAAAAGATTTGAAAAAAAGCATGATTTCTCCAATATTTCTTAAAAAGAATTTACCAAAATTTTATTCAGAAATTTTATTCGGAGTTTTGGTTCTAGTATGAACCCAGAGCAGGTAAATGTACAAAAAGATTTCCATAAGAATTTAAGAAAACTTTGGAAAAACCTAGAATTTAGTTTATAAGTATTTTCCACCATGTTTTTGTATGCACGTATTAGGTGACGTTGAAGTCACTCATGCATGTTTTTACCTTGTCTTGTTTTCAAGTACGTAGTTGGAGTGCAGTCTTGTCCGATGTTCAGAGATAGGAGCCACTAGCCGAACACACAGGTTCTGGGTAGATTATAGTTTAATTTCTTTTTTAAGTGCATTAACCCTAGTATTGTAGCTTAGATTCCGTAGCGTCCGATTTGGAGGCATTACAAAATGACATTTCCTTAGCACTCAAATGATGCATCTTATACAAATTAATTTTCTTTACTAATGCTATAAAATATAATACTTCTTTTTTGAGTTAGGGGTTTCAAATCACATAACTTTTGTTATAGTATGATTGAGCTAAGAAGAGTAGGGATGCATTAGATTTGCATCAACATAAAATACTTTCATCAAGTACTTGCATTCATCTTTCTAATCAAAATAACTTAGTAGAACATAGTGACGCTTACCTTGTCTACAGTAGTATTTTGCCTAAAAATAATATTTGCATTGCCACTATCACCTCTTGAAGAAAATTTAACTGCTTCCTTTGTTACTGATATAACAACTGCAAAGTAACACAAGTATCGTCGGTGATGGGAAGACAACATAAGATTACAGTTGGTGTTAAATAAACAACATATAAGAAGATATATATGTAACGCCCTGAACCCGGGCATATTACCTAATCCACAGTATCATAAGCAAATTACACAATTATAGTAGTAATTAAATAACTGTAACTAAGGCTCACCTCCAGGAAATGATGTGCGGCTTGCAGCTCCTACTCTGGCACCGGAACTAGGCTGCACTCAACCTACACCTGAAAATCAAACAAAGCACGTGTGAGTGACATCTAAGTCACCCAGTACGTGCCCCAAACACATACAATAAAACTTGGCAAACCACTAAAAACATAACTTTTAATTTATAAAACTTGGTTTTCTTTTGAAAATCCATTTCAAAACATTATTTCCTCTTTTCCATTAAAACACTTGGAAATCCATTTCCAAAACGTGCTTTTTCAAAACTCAAATCACTTTTTCAATGTTTGGGATTTCTTCTCAAAGCCATGTCATTTTCAAAACTCATATCTCCTTTTTTCAAAACCCATCTTTCTTCTATGCCCTTTAAAACCATTCACATATCTCGAAGAAATCATATTCCCAGCCATGTCCAACCTAAAACACAATGCCTCGCAAGGCTCAAAACCAAAATCACAAACATAGGTTGGTAACTGGTTAAAACCATAATTCTTATTTAATCCTAGGATTTTAGGACCAATTACAAGTCTAATCTTAGCCAAACCACATATTTTCATTTTCATAAAACCAACACTTTCTTATTCATTTCCACTTTTTTTTTACTGACGTTACCTTGATCAGGGGTAACCAGACACACAAGCTGTCGGTGAGGACACCATCTCCCCTACCTCTCTGTATTGTCGTGGTGAAGTTCCTTGTGCATGAGGACACTGCCCCGCCCAAGATGCCTCAATTTCCTTCATATATGCATGAGGATACGTCTATATCTGATGTCCCATCAGTGATTCGAACAACTACGTTCAATAACCCAGGCTCAACCTACATCATCGGTGACCCAAACACCTAGGTCTCAAATCCTAGGCCCAGCCTACACCGTCACAAACATTGGTGACCACGGTCATGTCTGACAATTAATATTTTACAATTTGTCGAGACATCCACTCGTTGTACCACACTGGCAATCACGGTTGTGTTTGACAATTGGTTTCTTGGGAGTATCATTCTCCTACCATATTGTCGACACCAACCCCCATGATTCTACAACACATTATTAGTATTTTATTTTCAAAAGCTCTTGAATTTTTCCTTTTAAAACCATTCCATCTCATTCTTTCATTGCAGGAATCTTTTTCATGCAACACATGAGCCTCCACTAGGGTCCCAACTCAAACCATTCAAAACCATGTGTTTAAAATCACAAATTAAGTCTCATGCCAAAAACCACACATTAAATCATCTTTTATTCATTTTTAGGGCTTCAAGCCCAAAACTATTTCCAAATTCTCTTATTTGGATTCTGCATTCCTTCATGACATTTACGTGGAGAAAACACCATTAGCACATGCCCATTATCAGTTTAAAACCATTAAATTGCCATTTTTCTAATTACATCCATTTATCAGGGCCAAGGCAAAATCGACAAACCAAATTCCAGGTTCAGTATACCAAAAATCCCTGATTTGGTATACCGAAACTCTCTGTTTCAGTCGATCGAAGGTTTTCGGTCTACCGAAACCTAGGCCTTACTGAAAACTAGCAGGGATTCGGTATGCGGAACCTAGTTCAATATGTCGAATCTCACTTTCCCTGCACACATCCCTGGCTTGCGAATCAATTGTTGGTCGGAATGGGGACCTCCGGTGGACCCCTCAAACATGCATCATAAAACATGAATAAATCTTGGGGTGTAGACCCTTGAGTCTACTTCAAAACCCCTCAAACCATTCATGAATCCATTCATCATGCAATCTAAACGAAAATCATAGAGGCATGAAGCTCATTATTTAGTTACTGTAGCATGCATACCAAAATCTCATACAAATCCATATAAATTCATTCTAACCGCATGATCTCTACATTTTCATGCTATCCATCACATTCTCATCCATTCTACTATTTTTCTACGATTTTACATGCATTTTTCTCATTTTTCATGCATTTAACACATTAAGCTACAAACACAAAACGGAGGAGAAAGAGGGGGTCGCGTACCTTAGGCGGCACTCCGGCGAACATCCCCTCGCCTCAACAAGGCTTCCTCCACCGACGAACCACATGAACAAAGCCTAACTCCTCTAGCTCACACACCACTCCTCCTCTCCTTCTTTCTCTCGAGGTTGCCTTCCCTCCATTTCCTCCTTCCTCTTTATTCCCTCCTCCTCCCGCGTCGCGCTGGCCTCCCATCGCATCATCCTCTCATCGAAGGGGACAGGGAGACACGGGCTACTACTGTAATGGCACGAGTCGTGGGAAGAAGAAGAAAGGTGGAGATGGAGACAAAGGTTCATGAGGGAAAAGAGAGAAAAAGGAAAAATCTCCCTAGATGTCCTAAGGGGTAGCAAAAGTGAGCTAAGAGTGACGATCACTCCAATTTCAACATACATAGAGTGGAGGAGTTAGATACAATCAAAGAGACACAATGCGAGGCCACGAAATGCACAAACACAAACACCTTTGCCTCAAAAATCCCGTATCCATAGGGAGTTGCCCCTGTTGAGGGTCGGACTAATGTTTTGTAAGCCATAACGCATATGATAACTTCTCATGCCAATCCTTGTAAGTCACTACCATCTTTTTCAACATCATAGTGAGGTTCTTATTAGCTAACTTAACTGTACCATTCATCTATGGACAATATGGGGAGGATCTGTGGTGCTTGATCTTGCAATTCTCCAAGTATTCCTCGACCCTTTTGGCTATAAATTCTTCCCATTATTTGAGATTATTGCATGCGGGATCCTGTATCAGGCTATGAGACCTGAAGTGTGTAGGCAAAGCCACACATTCCAAGAGGCCATGGAGAGTGGCGCATCCAAGGTGGATTTTGACTCGAAAGCACTAGGTGAAGACAACAAAAGAAAGGATAAGGAAAGAGAGTCACCACCTAGTCTATCTAAAACGGACGATGAGGAAAACTGTATATAGAAAACAATGTATAAGCAAGCACAAAAACAAGAATGCAAGACTCCAATGCCAATGGATGAAATACATAGGTCATTGCAAGCAAAGAAAGAGTAAGGATTCCTATTACGCACAAGAAAGGTGTGCACCCCTGTACGTCTGACAACATCAGCCTTTCAATGCTTTTCCGCTTGTGTCTATGACATTGCAAGTCTGCAAGTGCTCAAATAATGTATGCCATAAGGCAAATGGTTGACGCTATATAAGTACGAATGTTCTTTGGTGTATGCCAAGAGGCAAAAAGAAACATGCCATACAAGTGAAAGTAAAGTATGCAAGAGGAAAACCAAATCAAAACAAATTAGAGTTGTGTAAACAAGGAAACATGCTTTGCCTTGCTGCCTATTCTAGACAAGGGGCTTTGTGTTAGGTTTTCGTGCCATGGTGGCGCACCACACTACTAGAAAAACAGGAAATCGCGAGGACAAATGTCCTCGCTAAGTCCTCCCAATGTCCTCGCTAATGGCGTTTGCGAGGACATTGCGAGGACAATAAGTCCTCACTATATGCATCATCGTTAAATTTCAATTGCGAGT